>JAJIYU010002505.1:0-29960 GCA_030144865.1 Tinospora cordifolia
TGGTTGAATATGTATTTTGAACAGACTATGTAAATGAAATGTTATCGTTTGAATTACTGCTTACTTTGGTTTTAATGATTCCAATCATTCTGATATCGTCCCATCACATGAGGTTCGCAAAGATGGCTTAACAGCGGTTGGGCGAACTCGCCTTGGTGAGAGAGTTTCGTCAGGCCGCTGTGCCGATCGGGCCGCCCTTGACTCTGGGAAGGGGTCCCGACAGATCCAAACTTATTTGGTTTCGGATAGCCTTATGCATCAAAACCCTCAAACCCTCATTTTTGGATACTGAATCTGAATAAATATACAGATTTGTAATTGAAATGATTAAGAGGTTTGAATTCCTACCTCAGAGTGCACAGATTAACAAGATTCTACCTCAGAAGAAGAATCACAGATAACAACAAAATAAAACACTCTGCAACATATGATTATCACAAGAAATATGCATATAAGGATGAGAATCAACTACCAGGGGAAAACATGAAGATGAGAAAGCATTACAAACTTGACTTAAACTACAAACTTGAAAACATTAAGGAAGACAAACATAAACAACTAGGAGGTTTTTCCTTCTAGGACTCGATTGATTACAATGGAGGAAAGAACCTTTATTTATAGAAAACCAAGCCTAACCATACTCTCATAAAGGAGTAGCTGAGAGTTAAAGCTTATCCTTTTACTTTTATCTTTTAATTGTGGGAGATGCCATGCCATGTTGGTGCCATGTGATCTTGTCGGTGCACCTCATTCTTTTTTTGTCCTTTTACGGAGCCCATGTAACCTTTGTCAATTGTCTAACTCATCAGATGAGGAATCTCTCCAAATAATGGAGCCTGTGCTTCTGTTGAGGTCATGTAAATGATTTGGATGTTCACAGAGGAATTGCGTCAATAATTGATTCAAAATCTCAAAAAGGTGATTCTTTGCCTCACTCAAACCAGCTTTTTCATAAAGTAGGCTGGCATTGTAGGGTCGAGTCGGATGAGGCCAATTAGTAATCCCTGTAGTTTCATTCCATCTTATCATATCTGTCTGAAACTGTTGGAAATGATGGAACTGGGGCTAATATGGAGCATCCAATGCTACAAAAAAATCTTGCAATGTATGAGGTGATGGATAATAGGTTTGTGTGTTAAAATAGAGCATCTACCTGTATCCCCAAAGAATCTAAAAATTACAGATTTTTTTTACTGTAGCAATCGGATCATCTCCAATGCAAGTGTATCAGTGTTCAGATGCTAGAGGGGCAAATAAGGCAATGGTTAAATATCTCTAAGGCCATCCTTGGATAAAACGTATCCAGTCCATATGAGGTGCAAATTTGAGCATAAATTTATAGAACCTATTTTGATCTGGATGGCAGGTATTTGATCCCAAGCTCATATGGAAAAGATAAGCTGTTAGAGCATTTTTATCAAGGTTGAAGCTGATCCACCATGATCGAAGGATATGCATTAAGTAACAATAGGCTTCTTTAGGGAAAAAATAAAAATTAAGGATCCGGAATAGAAATAGATAGGGCTTTGTAGGGTGTGGGACATGGCCAAAGAACATGCCATATTTCTGGGTAAAGACTTTGAGATGTCCATTAATGGTGGGTTAGCTGGGGATCTTCCAATAAATATTTTCCCTTATTTCGACGGGAAGAGACAGTAAAAAACTCATGATGTCAAAGGGATCTAATCCATCAGAAGGATCAGGGTTGGAAGAAGAGGAGCCAATTACTTTAATGAAATGTTGTGTAGGTTGCCTAGACAAAAAATCAGCAAGGACATTATTTTTGCCAGGAATATGTTTGACCCTGAAATTATACTGAGAAAACCAGTTTGCGCATCTGAGGAGTTGAGAGTTCGGAAGGACCTTTTGTTTGAATTGAAGCATCTTTGGAAAACCAGACATGTCCATTTCGATAAGGAACTGAAATCCCACAAGATGAAATTAGAATTTCTCAATGCCTCATTTTATTGCAAGAATTTCTTTGAAAGTAAAGTGATAATGAGCCTCAGAAGGCTTAAAAGTACCACTCTTATATCCACAAATATGTTTGGTTCCATCGGGGAATTCTTCAAGTAAAATTACTCCCCAATGCTCGTCATTAGCATCTGTTTGTAATATGTGTAAGACATAACCAGGAATCTTGAGAGGAGACAAAGTTTGAATAGCCAGCTTTAGACTTTGGATGGCTTTGGTATGTTTATCTATCCACGGAGGCGCGTCTTTTTTCAGATGAGGATAGCTTACTAGTATACCGGGAGAAATGTTTAATGAAAATTCCCATATAATTTACTAGGCCCAAAAACTACTGGAGAGTAGTTTTGTCTGGAGGAGCATTTGGGAATTCCAATAGCTTGAGAGCAACATGAGGCTGGAGGGCCAAGTGCCCATCAACAATAGTCATACCAAGAAAATCAACTTGAGTCTTGAAAAGTTGTATTTTCTTAGCAGAAAGCATTAACCCCTTTGAAACACAGATCGCATGAAATATGTTAAGCAGCTCAATATGCTATGTGATATTGCTGGAAAACAAAAAGATATCATCAATGTAAATTAATGATTGTTGTTGGATTGGTGAGAAGATAGTATTCATGGCCCATTGAAAAATGAAAGGGGCCGTCTTGAGATTGAAAGGCATGACTGTCCACTGGTAGTGATGTCCAAAGATGACAAGCCATTTTTGCCCTATCGATTGGGTCAATTTCCAGTTGCCAAAATCTTGATTTACAATCAAATTTTGAAAAAATCTTGGCTTCTAAGAGATGTTGGAATAGTGTATCTGGTCTTGGTAATGGAAATTTATCATTTGCCAAGAAACAATTGAGCAGTTGGTAATTGATTACCAGGCGAAGTTTACTTCTAACTTGCTCAGATCTTTTGTTGACATAGAAAGCTTCACAAGCCCATAAAGATGTAGTGGGTTCAATGAGGCCGTCTTGCCGTAATTGTTGTAACTCCTGAATAGCCAAAGTGAGCCGGGAAGGAGGCATACCATGGTGTGTTGCTTTGATGGGACTGATATCTTCATTAAACTTGAAAGGTAGTTTGATGAAGAAATCTGGGTTTGACTATAGCGGGTGAGAGCATTTGAGGAGGAATTTAGAATGACTCTCTACACAACAATCTTGGACAAGTTTTTGTTGTAATGTGGCAAACTGAGGATCATCTTCAGAGACTTCCAAATTAAGAGAGATTGTAGCCACCCTTGGGACAAAAATAGATTTTGTCTTCAGACCGTGAGGAGTTAAGGTCAGGTGTTTGATTTGCTGAATAATGTCATAGCCAATGATGAAAGGCTTAGACAGAGTTGGAACGCCAAGAATGCGATGCTTGAAAGTGAGAAGAGGGTGGAGCTTAATCTTGACTGGTTTGCTGATTAAGGTGATAACAAGTTGATTTGTGCCCGCAATATTGAAACATTGGTTGTAAGGCTTCCAATATTCAGTAGGCAGAGCAGAGGGATGCATTAAAGTAGCTGATGCACCTGTGTCAATAAGCGCCATTAGCTCAATCGGATGGTGGTAAGGAAAGAGAAATACCTGAACTTTCGCATGGGGCAGATTTGCAATGCCTCAGCATGAAGGAGAACTATTAAGAATGAAGGCTTCATTTTTTGAAAGCGCCATGAGAGCCTCTGGGGAATATTCATCTTCCAGAGAAAAGTGGGATTCAGCATCTGAAATTTCTGTGTCAGTGAGACCAGAGATTTTTTCAATGATATTTGCATGCCTCTTTGACTTTTTAGGGCATTGTTTGGCAAAATGCCCTTTTTTCTTACAGATGAAACATCTAGAGTCATCTGTTTTGCCTCGGATCTTTTTGCGACCGAGAAATTGCCATCAAATTCTCTTGGGAGGCTGTCTTGCCTTTGACCTTTTATGGGAAGAGGGCTTGCGTCTTCCGGGCAATACATCAAGTCTGCGACAATTGCATGGCTTAGAAGGGTGGCACTTCATACGGCTGGGATTATGACAAGCCTGAGACAATGTTTTCTCTAATCATTTCGCATCTTGAATGAACGCCAAATTTTTACATAAGCGTTTATGGCCTTTGAGAATATAAGAGAATAACATGCCAAGAATATTGCCTTCATATGCCTTATTATTGGCAGTCATGTAGTTTTTGGCTTCATGAGCAAGTGCCTGGGGAAAAGAGAACAAAAAGAGTGTTTTGAAGTTATTATCATCAGTACCTTTGATGAGGTAAAACCATTGAGACATTTGCTCATAATGGGCTTCCAGATCTTTGAGCTTGAAGGAACATCACTTGGTTGCAAGAAATTTTTCTTAGGCCTGAACCGTATAATGATCATATGGACCAATAAAGGTTTCAAAAAGCACGGAGATCAGGTGGAAGAAAGTATTGTTAAGATAACCAATTTGTCGATATTATTGTTGAGCATCCCATCAATCTCGAAAACTGCCAGAGAAACAAGTAACTAATTTTTCAATGACAATTCGATCTATAGCTCCGTGCTTGAGGTTTTCTGCTGAGCACCAATAATGCATGTCATGGAAAAATAATGGCCATTGGTCAAAAAACAGATAATCCAAGTTAAAAGTGGTAGAAGATCCATTTGACTTGGGAGGTTTGTGTCGGTAAGAAGGAGGACGTGAGGATTCCATATCATCATCTTCGATTTTGATAGGGGTAACCGAAGGACTAGTAGGAGTAGAACTTGGTCCAGGATCAATGGCCATAAGAATGTCATCAGCATCAGATGAAGAAGAGTCATTTGAGGAGGAAGTCAGGCTAGAGGGTGAAGAACCAGCAGAATCAAGATGTTGGTGTTCTATCAGGGAGACACAAGGTTGATCATATCGCTAGGAAAGATATTCGAGAAAAGGAATAAGAGGATTTTCAGAAATATCTGGCATATGGTGTGGTTTGGAAGAGGCAGTGATATCAGGTTCGAATGGGGGAATAGCCATGACTAGTTTTTCTTTTCTTTTTTTCCTTTTTTCTAGGTGAAAAGTCTTCTTGATGAGATAGATGAGAAGAATAGGTACGGGTAGGTCGTAATAAAGGACGGGTGGCTGGTGGTTGGGAAGATGGAATTTGGTTATGAGTTTTATATGAGGGGGGAAAAGTGGTGGAAAGAAGTGGGATGGAGTAAAGGTTGAATGGACAATATTGGTGTATAGGCTGGATTAGCAGAAGAAGAGGTAAGGTTGCGGAGTTGGTTTTGGAGGGAGAATTTCTCTTGTTCCAGGGGGCCAAGTAAAGCTGGATGAGTGCAAAAGTAGGAGATTTAGCAAAGAAAAACAATTCTTTATGGACTTGTTCTAAGCGAGCTTGGATTTCCATAAAAAGTTGTTCATGAGAGTCTTACTGTTGAAGAAGTTGTTGTTGTGTCTGAGCAACGATATGCAAAAGATCATTCTGGTACAAAGCATTGTTAGATTGCCAGTTCAAAACAGCTTCAGCATCGATAAGGTATGTATAAGAAGGACCTTCAGGAGTGACAACCTTGGAGCTTTTAACTTGGTACTGGAGTTGACATCCAGTAAAAGGGTCATCAGATCTTTCAGTTGGAGGTCATTTGGATGTGTTGGCCATGTTGGATATAACAAAGCAGTCTTCTTGAGGTGCTGAATCAGGACTGAGTAGCACATAATATTGGTAGCGGCCAGAATCAATATAGCCAACAGAAGGATCACCCATCTCATATCATTCTTGTAGGATCTGCTGAGAAGATTTTGTGATCTTGGGAGAAGATTGAATGTCATACTGGACATCAAAGTCATGATTTGCACAATCGGGGCAATCACACACATCCCAATAGATGTGAGAGGGATGTGGATTGGGAGTAGGCACCGCATAATCTACGAAATGAACTCCCGTTGATGAGGGTCTTGGTAGAACAATGGATGGTCTAAGAAAAGTAGTTTCGACAAGGCCATCTGCTCGTCTACGATGGACAACATGAGAGGATTGCTGAACCTCATTAACTTAGAATTTTGCTTTATAGCTAGTAAGCCATTTTTCAAGGAATAGGCTTTGAAGCTATTCTGCTGGAATAGATCGAGGGAGGAAAGTATGAAAAACTGCTCCTTGGGAACTGATATCTAGCATCAATCTGTCAATGGTAGATCCCTTATAAGGAACATCAATGACATGATTTTGGACCCTGTAAGCAATTAGATAATGTATGGCAGCAGCCAGGGCTGATTGGATCTGGGGAGTGCTTGTAAGCTGTACTTGGAGACTGAGTGTTGTGAGTGCATGAGGGACTCGGAGAGAAACATTGAAATTCTGGTAAAAAGTGAAAAAGACCATGCTCGAATTCAAAGTTGTTTGAATGGTGCCTATGACAACATCAGCGTACCGTATCATGCGAGAGTCCAACAAGGCTTAGCGAGAGATTGCTTCAGTGGACTTACGACCATGAAAGGTAATAGACATTTTGACTGCTCCGTAGTATAAATGGTTGTAACCCACTTTGCGCCACTGAGAAGAGAAAAAGGGGGGGAAGTGAGATTGGAAAAAAGTATTCAGCTTGGTCAACTGGATCTAGGTGTTCATTCAAACTGGAGATCTGGACATATTCTTTAAAAGGACTCTAGGGAGTAGATCGTTTGAACAGATTTTTAAGATTTTGCTGGAAAGACTTAGAGGGAGTGAATAAACATGTTGAGGGAGAATGGGTACTAACTCAGTTAAAGGAACAACTCCTTGGGTATCAGGAAGATATTCAACCTCATATAAACCATCAATCTTGGTCGAAGTACACTAAACATCAAGAGAAGAAGAAGAAGTTTCCATATTTCTCTTGAAAAGTAAATAGGATTCCTGTAGTTCATGTGTTGTTGTAGATGCCTAAAACGCCTTCCTGCGGCTAACACGGCTAAACGTAACCTTAGAAACAGGAATAGTTTTAACTTTCTAAGAGAAAACTAATGCTCTGGTTTTTAAACAAAGCTTACTATACAAAATAGTATCACTTTGATTACTGGTCTGGAGAACTAGGGAACAGGGGACTGCAAGGGGAAGAACCAGGTGATGAGGTATAAAAGGAAGTAGTTGATGCCGGGGAGGTAGTAATGGGTAGAAGACAACAGTGGTTCCAAAGGTGAAAAAGTTCAATGTCTGTAATATTGCAGAAAGTTTGGGTATAGTAAACAAATGTCTAGAAACACAAGGTGTAGGGGCAATCGTTATTGTGACCTATGTTACTAAACATATGGCTCTGATACCAAATCATTTACGTGACCTCAACAGAAGTACATGCTCCATTATTTGGAGAGATTCCTCATCCGATGAGTCAGACAATTGACAAAAGTCACATGGGCTCTGCAAAAAGACAAAAAAAAGGAATGAGGCGTGCTGACAAGATCACATGGCACCAACATGGCATGACATCTCCCACAGCAAAAAGACAAAAGTAAAAAGATAAGCTTTAACTCTCAACCACTCTTTTATGATAGTACGGTTAGGCTTGGTTTTCTGTAAGTAAAGGTTTTTTCCTCCAATGTAATCAATCGAGTCCTGAAAAAAAAAAACCTCCTAGTTGTTTATGTTGTCTTCCTTAATGTTTTCAAGTTTGTAGTTTAAGTCAAGTTTAATGCTTGCTCATCTTAATATTTTCCCCTGGTGGTTGATTCTCATCCTAGTATGCATATTTCTTGTGATAATCATATGTTGTAGAGTGTTCTATTTTGTTGCTATCTGTGATTCTTCTTCTGAGGCAGAATCTTGTTAATCTGCGCACTTTGATATTTGGTATCTTGAAAGTTTTAACTTGGATTATCTGTCTTTTGACCAATGGCCATTATTTTTTCATGACATGTATTTTTGGTGCTCAGCAGAAAAACTCAAGCACGGAGCTACAGATCGAATTGTCATTGAAAATTAGTTACTTGTTTCTCTGGCAGTCTTCGAGATCGATGGGATGTTCAACAAGAATACCGACAGATTGGTTATCTTAACAATACTTTCTTCCACCTGATCTTCGCTCTTTTTGAAACCTTTATTGGTCTATATGATCATTATACGGTTCAGGCTCGAGAAAAATTTCTTGCAACCAAATGTTGTTCCTTCAAGCTCAAAGATCTGCAAGCCTATTATGAGCAAATGTTTTGATGATTTTACCTCATCAAAGGTATTGATGATAATAACCTCAAAACACTCTTTTTGTTCTCTTTTCCCTGGGCACTTGCTCATGAAGCCAGAACTACATTACTACCAATAATAAGACATATGAAGGCAATAATCTTAGCATGTTATTCTCTTATACTTCCAAAGGCCATGAATGCATGTGAAAATTTGGCGTTCATTCAAGACCCAAAATGATTAGAGAAAACATTTTCTCAGGCTTGTCATAATCCCAGCCATATGAAGTGCCACCCTTATGAGCCATGCAATTACCGCATACCTGATGTATTGCCCAGAAGACGCAAGCCCTCTTCCCATAAAAGGTCAAAGGCAAGACAGCCTCACAAGAGAATTTGATGGCGATTTCTTAGTCGCAAAAGATCCGAGGCAAAACAGATGACTCTAGATGTTTCATCTGTAAGAAAAAAAGGGCATTTTGCCAAAAATTCCCTAGAAAGTCAAAGAGGCATGCAAATATCATTGAGAAAATCTCTGGTCTCATTGACACAGAAATTTTAGATGTTGAATCCCTCTTCTCTCTAGAATATGAATATTCCCCAGAGGCTCTCATGGCTCTTTGAAAAAATGAAGCCTTCATTCTTAATACTTCTCCTTCATGCTGTGGCATTGCAAATCTGCCCCATGCGAAAGTTCAGGTCTTTCTCTCTCCTTACCACCATCCGATTGAGCTCACGACGCTTATTGACACAGGTGCATCAGCCACTTTAATGCATCCCTCTGCTCTGCCTACTGAATATTGGAAGCCTTAAAACTAATCTTTCAATATTGCGGGCACAAATCAACTAGTTATCACCTTAATCAGCAAGCTAGTCAAGATTAAGCTCCATCTTCTTCTCACTTTCAAGTATCACATTCTTGGCACTCCAACTCTGTCTAAGCCCTTCATCATTGGCTATGACATTATTCAGCAAATCAAACACCTGACCTTAACTCCTCACAGTCTGAAGACAAAATCTATTTTTCTCCCATGGGTGGCTACAATCTCTCTTAATTTGGAAGTCTCTGAAGATGATCCTTGGCTTGCCGCATTACAATAAAAACTTGTCCAAGATTGCTGTGTAGAGAGTCATTCTGAATTCCTCCTCAAATGTTCTCATCCGTTATGATCAAATCGAGATTTCTTCATCAAACTGCCTTTCAAGTTTAATGAAGATATCAATCCCATCAAAACAACACACCATGGTATGCCTCCTTCCCAACTCACTTTGGCTATTGAGGAGTTACAACAATTACGACAAGAAGGACTTATTGAACCCACTACATTTGCATCGGCTTATGAAGCTTTCTATGTCAACAAAAGATCTAAACAAATCAGAGGTAAACTTCGCCTGGTAATCAATTACCAGCTGCTCAATTGTTTCTTGGCAGATGATAAATTTCCATTGCCAAGACCAGATATACTATTCCAACATCTCTCAGAAGCTAAGATCTTTTCAAAATTTGATTGTACATCAGGATTTTGGCAACTTGGAATTGACCCAATCGATAGGCCAAAAATGGCTTTTGTCATCTTTGGACATCACAACCAGTGGACAGTCATGCCTTTCGGTCTCAAGACGACCCCTTCCATTTTCCAACGGGCCATGAATACTATCTTCTCGCTAATCCAACAACAATCATTAATTTACATTGATGATATCTTGTTGTTTTCCAACAATATCACAGAGCATATTGAGCTGCTTAACATATTTCATGTGATCTGTGTTTCAAAGGGGTTAATGCTTTCTGCTAAGAAAATGCAACTTTTCAGGAATCAAGTTGATTTTCTTGGTATGACTATTGTTGATGGGCACTTGGCCCTCCAGCCTCATGTTGCTCTCAAGCTATTGGAATTCTCAGATGTTATTCCAGACAACACTACTATCTGGTAGTTTTTGGGCCTAGTAAATTATATGAGAATTTTCATTAAACATCTCTCCCGATATACTAGCAAACTATCCTCATTACTAAAAAGGGACGCGCCTCCGTGGACGGATGAACATACCAGAGCCATCTAAAGTCTGAAGCTGGCTGTTCAGACTTTGCCTCCTTTCAAGATTTATGGTTCTAGCTTACACATATTACAAACAGATGCTAGTGACGAGCATTGGGGAACAGTTTTACTTGAAGAATTCCCAAATGGAACCAGGCAGATTTGTGAATATAAGAGTGGTACTTTTAAGTCTTCTGAGGCTCATTATCACTCTACTTTCAAAGAAATTCTTGCAGTAAAACGAGGCATCGAGAAATTCCAATTTCATTTTGCAGGATTTCAGTTCCTTATCGAGATGGACTTGTCCAGTTTTCCAAAGATGCTTCAATTCAAACAAAAAGTCCTTCCGAACTCTCAACTCCTCAGATGGGCAAACTGGTTTTCTTAGTATAATTTCAGGGTGAAACATATTCCTGGCAAAAATAATGTCCTTGTTGATTTTTTGTCCAGGCAACTTACACAACATTTCATTGGAGTAATTGGCTTCTCTTCTTCAAACCCTGATCTTTCTGATGGATCAGATCCCTTTGACATCATGAGTTTTTTACTCTCTCTTCCCATCAAAATCAGGGAAAATATTTATTGGAAGATCCCCAGCCAACCCACCATTGATGGACATATCAAAGTCCGTACCCGGAAACATGGCCTGTTCTTTGGCCATGTCCCACACCCAACAAAGCCCTATCTATTTCCATTCCGGATCCTTAATTTTTATTTTTTCCCTAAAGAAGCCTATTGTTACTTAATGCATATCCTTCGATCATGGTGGATCGGCTTCAACCTTGATAACAATGATCTAACAACTTATCTTTTCTAGATGAGCTTGGGATCAGATACCTGCCATCCAAATCAAAATAGGTTCTATAAATTTATGCTCAAATTTTCACCTCATATGGACTGGATACGTTTTATCCAAGGATGGCCTCAGCGATATTTAACCACTGCCTTCTTTGCTCCTCTGGCATCTGAGCACCGATACACTTGCATTGGAGATGATCCAATTGCTATAGCAGAAGAAATCTGTAATTTTCAGATTCTTCGAGGATACAAGCAGCTACTCTATTTTTACATTTATTTCAAAATTTTACAAACTCATTTTCAATGTGTACACATTTAAAACATTTGGGTTATTACATTAAGATTGTGGGTGATTTGCTTCCATCTGATCATACTCTTCCTAGTTCTTTATATGCAACAAAAATACTTCTAAAGGCATTTGATCTTGGGTATGAGAAGATACATGCTTGTATTAATGATTGTTGTTTATTTAGAAATGAGCTACAAGATGTAGATCTATGCCCCAAATGTGGTTCGTATAGATGGAAATCTAAGCACACTCAAAAAAAGGCAAAAGTCCCTAAGAAAGTGTTGTGTTATTTTCCAATAATTCCAAGACTTCGAAGAATGTATGGAGTGGTTGAAATAGCTGAACAATTGACATGATATCAAAATAACAAAAGTACAGATGGAAAAATGAGGCATCCAGTTGATTCACCTGCATAAAAAATTATAGATGACAATGATGAATCTTTTGCATGAAATCCTAGAAATATTAGATTTGGTTTGGCTACGGATGGTTTTAATCCTTTTCAAGACCTTAGTTTGAGGTACAGTTGCTGGCAGGTAATATTAGTTACATATAACTTGCCTCCATAGTTGTGCATGTTGAAGGATAATTTAATGTTGACATTACTCATTCCTGGGCCAAAACAACCAGGAAATGATATAGATATTTACTTAGCACTTTTGATAGACGATTTGAAATTATTATGGACAAATGGAGTTGACATGTATGATGCATTTACAAAATCAAAATTCAACTTAAGAGCAATCTTAATGCGGACTAAAAATGATTTTCGTGCTTATGCAAATATGTTTGGGTGGTCAACAAAAGGAAGATTTGCATGTCTTATTTGTTGCATAGATACTTGTTCTGAATGGCTACGTCATAGTCGAAAATTTTCATACATGGGTTATAGAAGATTTTTAGTTCATGGCCATCTATACCGAAAAAAAAGAGCTTGGGGTTTAATGGTAAACAAGAGCTATGAGGAAAACCAAAGTAGTCTACAAGTGAAGCAATTCTTGCAGAAGTAAAAAATATTGTCAATGACTGGGGGAAGAGTAAAAAAAAGGAAGAGAAAGATAAAAGAGGAGGAACATACATGGAAGAAGAAGGCAATTTTCTTTGAATTGCCATATTGGAAGGTATACTTACAAATTTGTGTTATTGTATTCTAAATTCATTTGTTTTGTGAAACATAATATGGATTCATTTTATTTCATAACATATGAAGTAATTAAGTCAAATTTGTGTAGAGCGTGTTTTTACGTCATAATTTGGATGTGATGCACATTGAAAAGAATATGTGTGATAGTATTATTCACACACTTCTGGATGTGAAAGACAAATCAAAAGATGGACTCAATGCTCGTAGAGATTTGGAATACATGAATATTAGAACTGAGTTACATGTTGAGAAGCGAGGAGATCGATTATATTTACCTACTGCAATGCACACTCTTTCAAAAGAAGAGAAATAAATTTTTTGTAGAAGATTAGCAAATTTGAAGTTACCTGACGGTTATGGGTCTAACATTGAAAATTGTGTGTCGATTAAAGAATGTAAGATACTTGGCTTGAAGTCACATGATTGTCATTTATTAATGCAACAAATTTTGCCTGTTGCTTTGAGAGGAGTTCTACCAAATGGTCCAAGATATGCAATTTCACGACTTTGTAGATTTTATAATGTACTTTGTGATAGGATCGTTAATCGAAATTTATTATTGGACTTGGATGATTCAATAGCTGAAACTTTGTGCATGTTTGAAAGGTTCTTTCTTCTATCTTTTTTTGATATTATAATTCACCTAACAATTCACTTGGGATGAGAAGCTTTTTTGGGTGGACCAGTCCAATATCGATTGATGTATCAATTTGAGAGGTAGAATATATATCACTTTAATGTGTTTATCTACTTTATTATATATGTATCTTAGTCCATTGCTCACCAAATAATTGAATGTACTAATCTTTGTGGTGTTTTAGATTCATGAAAGTGCTAAAGGGTTATGTTAAGAATCGTGCACGACTGGAGGGTTGTATAGCTGAACGATATCTTGCCAATGAGTGTACCATATTTTGTAGCAAATGTATTAAGAAAACACGTGAAGTGGGGATTTGATCGACACGCAATGAAGATGTTGAAAATGAAGATGAAGAAAAAGAAATAGAATTGGAGGGCTAACCAATTCTTAGTAAAGAGAAAGTTGTGTTTCCATCTGATATCTTGGATATTGCTCACCGTTATATTTTATTAAATAGTTTAGAAGTTCAACTTTACATAAAGTAAGTGCATTGTTCTTATAATCTATATCATAAATTATGAATATCTTAGTGCTTCATTCAAGTTGGAGCTAACTTCATGTTATTTATTAGAATGCACTTGAATGAACTTCAACATTCAGATAGAAGATTATTAAGGAATGGACATTTGTTGTATAAAAGACACATGAATGAATTTAATAGATGGATTCGTTATAAGGTAAACAAACATTTTTCAAAATGCATATTCAATTATCTTAGCAAAGTAGTACTCATTATATTCTTTTCTATATGATCAGATTAAGGAGCTTGCTGGACATAACAATGCTTCTAGTATGCTGACATGGCTCACACTAGGGTCTAGGGAGCAAGTATTATCGTGAGAGGGATATATAATAAACGGTCTCTGTTTTCATTCAAAAGATGCACAAAAATCTTGACAAAATAGTGGTGTTTCAGTTGAAGCAATAACTCTTTGTAGGTTTAGTACAAAAGATTAATTACAACAATCTGGGGAGGTCACTTATTATGGAGTCTTAAGAGATATCATAATTCTTGATGATCATATATTTCATGTGCCTATTTTTAAATGTGATTGGGCTAATATTGTCAATGGTGTCAAGAAAGAAGAAGAATTTACATTAGTCAATCTTTATTAGGGGCAATCTCAATTTGATAAGGATCCATTTATTCTTGCATCACAAGCAAGACAAGTTTTCTATCTAGAGAAAATGAAACATCTAACTGGTCTGTCATTTTGAGAGCTCCTCCAAGAGGTTTTCATGAGTTACAAGCATATGAAGAAAGTATAAACTTGACACATGAGCCTATAAACATGTCAACATTTGGAGATAGAAACGTGGAACACTGTGTTAGGATTGACCTAAATGGCACTATTTTGTGAATAATGTAAGCATTAAGTTCTATACTATAACTGATTGAATTTTTTCTTGATTAAATTTTGTGATATGATAGTTATTTATTGCATCTAAAGTAATTAGTTAATTCCTTTTCATTTTGTATGAACAAACATATTATATCTTCTATAGCCACTATGACGAAAAAAAAGACTTTAGAAGCAGGTGAAGTAAGTATTCGCTTTTCAGTTACTATTCCTTTTCTTGCGACTACTATAATATATTCTTCTTCTTTAGTATAAGGTATCTACTCTTCATTCATATTTTCAACTTTCATTTCTTTCACGTTCATGATTTATAATGTTTGTTGATTATTATTATAACTTTTGGTTTAAAATAAATAATGTTGATTACTATTATAGCTTTTGGTTTAAGATTAATAAACAATATAAAATTTTGTCTATTTCAAGTATATATGCTTTTTAAGAAAAATTAATATATAGCTAAGTCTAGGTGTCATGTAAAACTATGCATAGTATCCTTTTTAATTTTGTTTTTATATAACTTTGGTAGATATTGAGTTGCTTTAACTATTATAGTTGCTCTTTAGCTCTTATTTTTAATTTTTTTTAAAAAATAATTTAATTAACTTCATTTGTTTTTTGATGTAGGTATATATATAAAGATCGAAACAATGGAGAACTTGAGTTTATATGCTTGGATTGTGTATCAAGATGAGACGTGATGATCTTTCAAGAAGAATTTTTGCTTAAGAACTTTTTATTTTTATTTATTAAGATTAATAACGATAAGTAGCGTAAATAATAATTACACTTTTTGATGGATTATATATATATATATATATATATATGTTTGGTATTATGAAATTTATTATTCTTAAGTGATACTAAATGAACCATTTGAAATGATAAGACAAATATTTAATAATGTTCATTTTATATTATTAATTTACAGATATAGGTAAATGTATGCAATATATACTATAGTAAAATATTTTTACGATTAAAAAAAATTGACACATATGATAACGTTCAGTTTTCGTTGTAAGATACATAATATAACAACATGCATACGATTGTTATTGAAATAATGCAGCTTTCACAACGGCTCATGCATGTTGTTAAGTAATGGACATGCAACAACAACAACCACCTGACTATTATTGAAAGGTTAAAAGGGTAGGGTTTTTAACAATGTTCACCCGTTGTTATAACAAGTCTACAACAGACATTATGACCGTTGTCAAATATGTGTTAAAAGATCGAAGCATTTAACAATGTGTGAACGTTGTTATAACCTCAGCTTTAGAACGATACACAATGCTTTACAACAACAGGCTTGTGACAGTTGTTAAAAATAGTCGGTCGTTTAATAACACCCTGATCGACAACATCACCATAAACGTTAACATATGGGTATAACAACAAACGTTACACGTTGTTGTAGGTGCAATTTCTTGTAGTGCACTATGTTATTTGTACATCATATATATATATAATGTATTGAAAGAATGTTCTTATATTATTTAACTTATTTTGAGTTATTTACTTTATTGAAATAAAAACATTAATTGTGTAATAATGTTATTATTAACTATAAAGTCATTGTTGTTAAATAATATTATTTTTGTAATTTATGAAATAACAGTGTTATTACATAAAATCATTAATTTGGATTCTCTTAAATTATATATTATTAAGTTATTTGAGAAAGTTTAACAAAACAAGATCATTTGACATTATTACAAAAAAAAAGAATCTTTGCATTTATTTTAATAAAATATGATAAAATACGTTTAAAATGTAGAATTCTTACATAATTTCACTAACTATATATGCATTAATAATAATAATAATAATAAAACTATATATTATTATTATGGTTAATAATGAGTTGCACTATACCATTATTCATGCATTATCCGTTGCTTGCTATTTTATACCAACATTCTACCATTACTCGCATTATTTATTGATCATTTATATGTTATATATATGTTAGACCGAATTTTATTCACATGTTATCCATGTATTATTCACATGTTATCCCTGCATTTTTTACCAACACCACCGAACATATTTTATATACGTATTATTTATTAATTATTCTTATATTATACCATTATTGACGCATTATCCATTTGTTGGTATGTTATACCTCTACCATTATTAACATATTATCCATTTGTTGGTATGTTATACCTCTACCATTATTGACATTATTCCAAAATTATTCATATGTTATAAATGTATACGTTATACCGCACTTTTATATCAATAATTGAACAATTTTTATACTTGCATTATTTAGATATTATTCTTGCATTATACTATTACTCGCATTATTTCATGATTATTCATTGTTATACATACTTTATACCAAATTTTATTTACATGTTATCATTGCATTATTCACATGTTATCCCTGTATTTTTTACCAAAACAACCGAACAATTTTATACCCGTATTATTCAGTTATTATTCTTGCATTATTTTATTATTAACGCTTTATCTATCTATTGATATGTTATACCCCTACAATTACTGGTATTATTCCATAATTATTTATATATTATATATGCATACGTTATAACACATTTTTATATCAACAATCGAATAATTTTTATACTCGCATTATTTAAATTTTATTCTAGCATTATACTATTACTCGCATTATTTCATGATTATTCATATGTTATACATATTTTATACCAAATTTTATTCACATATTATCCCTACATAATTCACATGTTATCCCCGCATTTTTTACCAAAACAACCGAACAATTTTATACTTATATTATTTAGTCACTATTCTTGTATTATACCATTATTGACGTTTTATCTATCTGTTGGTATATTATACCCCTACCATTACTGGCATTATTTCATAATTATTCATATGTTATATATGCATACGTTATACTGCATTTTTATATCAACAATCAAACAATTTTTATACTCGCATTATTCAGATATTATTCTTGCATTATACCATTACTCGCAT
Organism: Tinospora cordifolia; assembly: GCA_030144865.1. Classification (NCBI taxonomy): domain Eukaryota; kingdom Viridiplantae; phylum Streptophyta; class Magnoliopsida; order Ranunculales; family Menispermaceae; genus Tinospora; species Tinospora cordifolia. Next base: position 17,296 of record JAJIYU010002505.1, read on the forward strand.
TTTTTCATGATTATTCATATGTCATACATACTTTATACAGAATTTTATTCACATTTTATTCCTACATTATTCATATGTTATCCCTGCATTTTTTATCAAAACAACCGAACAATACCCGTATTATTCAGTTATTATTCTTGCATTATACCATTATTGACGCTTTATCCATTGGTTGGTATGTTATACCTCTACCATTACTTACATTATTCCATAATTATTTATATATTATGCATACGTTATAGCACATTTTATTCACATGTGATCCTTTTATTTTTCACATGTTAACGCCGCATTTTTGTATCAACAACCGAACATTTGTTATACTCGCATTATTCATATATTATTCTTACATTATACTATAAAAAAAATATAAAAAGAAAAAAACTAATTTTCGCCCTAAAAAAATTATGCAGGAATACTCATCTTCTTCAGAGTCACTGTTGTTCGATCGTCTTTTTAGTGCATTTAAGTTCTTCGATTTTCACTATTCATCTTTCTTCTATTAATCTTCTTGTTGGTATTTGGGAATGAAATATTTACTTCTGTATTTGAGAACAAAATCTCTACTTTTAACAATTGGTCTTCTTCTTTGTGCATTTCAGTTCATCGATCTTCTTTGTTTGTCTTTTTTCTGTTAATCTTTATTATTGTTGTTCTTCTTCTTTGGATATTTGGAAACGAAATATTTGCTTCTGCATTTGGGAACGAAATCTCTGCTTGTAACGGTTGGTCTTCTTTTTTGTGCATTTCAGTTCATCGATCTTCTTTGTTTGTCTTTCTTTTATTAATATTCATTTGTTGTTCTTCTTCTTTGGGTATTTGGGAACGAAATATCTACTTTTGCATTTGGGACGAAATCTCTACTTGTAACAGTTGGTCTTCTTTGTGGGTTTAGTAATTGTTGTTGTTCTTCTGTTATTATTATTATTATTATTATTATTATTATTATTGAACTTTTTTGGTTGTTTTTGTTATTGATCTTGAATTTCTGTTTGAGTTTATATGCTTGGATTGTGTATTAAATTCTATTTTTTAATTATTTAATAGTTATTTATTGCATCTAAAGTAATTAGTTAATTCTTTGCATAAAACTTGTATGATATGTCATAGTTTTAATGGTTTCACAAGATTTAAATACATCTTATTGGTTTTGAGATATTTAGATGTACATGGTAGTGATACCAAGGGCTCGAAGTCCGAACGAGGGGTCAGGATACACGATGAGATTTGACTCGAGGTCCGAGTGCGGGGTTAGGGCATATGGTTAATGCACCTAGCTTCTGACCCGCTTGAGTGACGACACTTGAGGACCGAGTGTGGGGTTAGGTTGTTCGAGAAGCACGCCTAGCTTACGACCCGCTCAAGTGGCTAGTACGCCTGACTTACGACCCGCTCAAGTGGCTAGTACGCTTGACTTACGACCCACTCGAGCGATGACCACATGTTGGGTTCTTAACTTAGTCTGGATACGTTTTTAACTATCATAGATTTGAGATGCTTTATGAAACTATTGCATTATTTATAACTGTTTTTATACTATGTCATGCTTTCAAATGCTATACCATCTTTATTGCTCATGCATATATGCATTGTTTTGAAATATTGGTTATGGATGACATGCTAAACTTCCTACTCACTGAGCCACGTTGATTATAGGCTCATTACTCTATCATCATTTCAGGTTCTACAGCAATTGACAAAAGAAAAGGCATGGTGATTGCCTGACTCCCTGACGACTCCTGTTTCAGCTTCTTTTGGTCTTTTTCTTTTCATTTGAGGTTGGTTGTTATTGTACTAGTCTAAATTGTCAAATATGTATTTTGGACAATACTAATGTAAATGAAATGTTTTCGCTTTGGTTGTTGCTTACTTTTGCTTTTAAGTATTCTAGTTATTCTGATACTCTGGTCCGAGTTCCAAGTCCAAGAGGTCTTCCGAGAATGATTCTCCGCATTCCCAATCTCCCAGGATGTCCGCTCACTCGTCTGATTGTATAAGGTTTAGAAAGGGCTTAATAGTGGTCGGCCGAGTTCACCTTGGTGAGAGGGTTCATCAGTCCAAGAGGTCTTCCGAGAATGATTCTCCGCATTCCCAATCTCCCAGGATGTCCGCTCACTCGTCTGATTGTATAAGGTTTAGAAAGGGCTTAATAGTGGTCGGGTGAGTTCACCTTGGTGAGAGGGTTCATCAAGCCACTGTGCCGGTTGGGCCACCCTAGGCTTAGAGAAGGGGTCCCGACATCATGTCTCAAATCATGATTTCACAGTCTAAGAGAGAGTATTTAATGTAGTTCATACCGTCTCCCAAAAGATATCGTAGGCAGCTCAAGGTTGAGAATACCTATGATTCGCTTTGTAGCTCGTTGATCTCAAGAGATGACATATAGGAGATGCCACCTCGATCCGCTTTAGGCTCGTCAATCACACTAGTATGTGGATTCTTAGTAACCCTTCATCTTATTTTTAGTTTCACAAACAAGTTCAATCATACCAAACATTGTACAACACAATAGAAAATTAAATGAATTATGCACGCGACTAAGATGACAATCTAATAAATAAAGGATGCTCCCTAATGCATTTCTTCTATTTATGCATGTCATGGAATAAGCATGAATGAAATGGAATAAGCATGAATGAAATAGAATAATTTATCATTCATCACACTATCATCCAAAGCACACCAAACAGTTTCAATCAAATTTATAATAAAATTCTAATAACCTAGAACAATTCAAATAAATATTTTAAATTTTAAATTCATATAATACATAAGAGCAAGAAAATTATGTCCACCTGATTTTGTAGTTCTTTAGGGCCACCTTGCTTTTCCTTTGAGCTATTCGATAATCCGAACTTATAAAATCTGAAATTTAATAAGCAATAAAAATTTCTAACTCCTAATTCATATTCAATTTCATTTGAAACTATTCTTAAGCTTAATTAATTTCTAAAAAATTATAAAGTTTAAATATTAATTTCAACTACTTCAGGGTTATTTTAAAATTTTAGAATTTTATATAATCAAAATAGAACAATTTTTAGGTCCTTCAAATTTCTTTAATTTCAAATAAAAAACTTTAATAATTAATTTCAAAGCTTCTACAATTTATTCACTTCTAAATAAATCTATTTAGATTAGAACTAATAATTTAAAAGCACTAAAACTTAAATTTGAGTTCTGAAAAATAATTTACTTATATGTAATAAATCTCCTTCTGCTTAAATAAGATTTTTATATTTAATTTGAACTAAGCTCTAAAATAATAATTTATCACCTAAAAATTTTTAAGCTACATCTTTTAAAATAATTTATTCATTTTCAAGACATTAAATCTAAATTATGAATTTTTTAAGTTCTAAATTTCAAAATAAGTTACTTCATCTTAAGACTTTTTTTTAAATGATTTAATAAATTTTTATTTAAATAAGAAAATTTTAACATGCACTATTTGCATCTAGCTTCTAAATAAAATTAGATTTCTAATATTCGAAACTTCGAATTTTCCTAAACTTTGATATTTATATTCTAAGCATCCATTCAAAACTCACATGAATCTAAATAATAGTTCTAACATAAAAATATTTAACAAGACTTCAAATTTTATATTTTTAACTATTAGAGGTTTAAATTTTTAATTTTCATATCTAAAATTAACCAAATAATTAGTTTCAACTATCTAAATTTTTAAACGAGAATCGAAGAATCAAAATTTGACCTAATCCAACAGATGGAGAATGCAGTCAAAGAGGGGGCAATCATCAAATCCACTATGTCGATTTTAGTCTAATGACTAAATGGATCATTGATAATCAAGACGACAAGCGTCCCCCAACTCTCCGCTATATCCTAAAGCAGCTCCGTAGTAAGGGAGAGGAAAGCACGTACTAGAAAAGCATGCTGAAAGCATGGATGAAAAGAATCTCTAGTTTCTGTCGTCTTCTAGTTTCTGTCGTCTTTGCCGAGCCTGATTTGATTCTCTATGGACGTGTTTTGCTGGACAAGATAAGGAGGACCGATTAAGAAAATACACATTATTCCTTTCAAATCCACTTCCGAAGCTAGGCATCGTTCATCATCGTATTCGTCACGCGAACGCAAACGATGGTCAACATCAAACCTACGTCGCAATTCCACTATTACAACTTCGTTCAACATGGTTGCAGCAGCAAAACATCCAAATTGTGATCCACCTTCTTCACAGTTCTGTAACAGTAGAAACACACACCCACATGTATCTTCATTTTTCTGTTCTTTTGCATCAAACACACCATGGTTAGCAAGAAAAACAGCTCGCCTCATCTTCCTCTGTTTGTGATTCATGGCCAAGATTTTAGCTACGCAACCAAATCAATTTCAATTTTCTTTTTCACAGTTCAACAGCTTAATCAACTTCCAATTTGTCGTCCAGCAACATCAACACGTTCAGCAATTCAAATACACTTCAATCACGTCTTTCATTCAAATTTCCTCTTCGTTCTCAATTTTCCCAACCAGAAAATTACAAAATTAAATCCACACACCAAAGATTCAACCCAGAATCTAAAGTAGAAAAATGCCCTCTTCGTTCTTTATTTTTCCAACCAGAAAATTACAAAATCAAACTACAAACCAGAAAATTTGAACCTTATCTTCCTTTGTTTTGCTGAACGCGCAAACCAAAAGAAATCAAATTTTTGTTTCTTCTTCTTCAAGGTCCGACAACCACACAAATAGCTGATTTTTATTTCTATTCATTGTCGCAATCACAGTAGCAATAAGCACATAGAAAATCACATTTTAGGGCGTCGTTCTTCATGGTTTCATGCTCAGAAATCCAGCACACAACAAACCCCTCTTTCAACTTTGTTTCATCTTCATTCTCAAGCCCTAGAACACCAAAAAAAAAAAAAAAAACGCACCAGCTTCAACGAATTTTATTTCAAATCTGAATTGTTTTCTTCATTCATTCCTCTGTTTTTCACGCCCAACCAGCAACCTAGATCGCCCTCCCTCTTTTTTTTTTGTTCTTCCAAACACTAGAAATTTTCGGATCTAAAAAACTTTGTTCTTCCTATTTGATCGTCCAAACCAGCCGTTCAAATACCCAAAATCATGTTCTGTTTGTCAACTTTCTTCTGGTTTCCAGATTCTTCGTAAATATTCGGTTCTTCTTCATTCGATCAACTTCCTTCTTTGCTTTTCCAGCAAGTTCGTCCCCTTTCTCTTCTTCTTTTTTTCCAATCGTAAAGAGCAGGTTTCATCAATTTTCATATCATTTTTTTCAGTTAATTATTTTGGCACTAAAATTTGGGAAACAAGTTTTCATTTTTTTCATGCTTTTTGTAAATATGATTTTATTATTTTATTTTTCGTGATTAATTTATTTCATAGTTCTCTTATCGATGTGTTCACATGAGTTGCACTATTTTCATTTATTTTTTTAAATCATAATTCTAAGCATATATTTAATAAATATTATTATTATTTTATTTATTTTCAAACAAGATTTGAATCTACTAATATTTAATTTTAATTCATTTTTTTCAATATTGATCTACAGCTCGAAAAACAACTTCTATTTACTACTTCGCAAAGCAATACATACACACGCACCACTTATGTCTTCGTACTCGTGCGAATATCGTGTATTATATTTTTTGTTAATTTATTTTAAATTTTCATTTTTCTACAAAAATAATATTTTATTTTATATTTGCTCGTAACGTAACGTGTTTGTAAAATTTCGGGGTGTTACAATCCCATTATGGTGTAATTAAATTCCATGTTGCTAATTGTAACACCCCATGTCGGGACCCCTTCCCTAGGCCAAAGGGTGGCCCGACTGACACAGTGGTCCGACAAACTGACTCACCATGTTGAGTTTGCTCGACCATTGTTAAGCCTCTCCAATCTCATATAACAAATGATATCAGAATAATGGAAAGACTCAGGCGAAAGTAAACAAACACACAGAGAGTGATCATTATATTACATATTTGTTATGTCCAAAATACGCAGTTGACCAAACATATACATGCATACCCAAAAGAATGACCAACCTCTAACAGAAGACCAACAAAAAAGAGACAAAACATTAAGGAGCTAAGCGATCACCACGCCCTTCCCTTTATCAGCCACCGAAGAACCTGAAGTATTAATAGAGTAGTAAGCCTAAAATTAATGTGGCTCAGAGAGTAGTAAGAGCAGCATGTCAACCATAACTAATATTCCAAAATAATGTATGAACAGTAAAAATGATATACTATTTGAATGCATGACATATTATAAAAATAGTTATGAATAGTGCAATAGTTTCAGAAAACACCCCAAATACATGCTAGTTAAAAAATTATATCTAGGTTAGGGTTAAATCAGCAAACCCAACCTATGGTCATCGCTCGAGCGGGTCTTGAGTCAGGCGTATTGGTCATTCGAGTGGGTCGTGAGTTAGACATACCATCGAATACCCTAACCTCGACACTCAACCCCCAAGTGTTGTGACTCGAGCAAGTTCTAAGGCTAGGTGCACTGATCATGTGCCCTAACCCCGACGTTCGACCCCTGAGTCTAATCTTAACCACATCATGTACCCTGACCTAAATGCTCGGTCCTCGAGCCTATGGTCTCATTATTCGTGTACATCTACAATTTTCAAAATCATTCAAATACATCTCAACCTCATGAAACCATTTAAACCATGTCATTTTACACAAGTTTCATGCAAAGAACACAAGTTATAAAAAACACATGAATCAAACTACTCACCTCGGGTCTCGTGCATTGATGTCCCATTGACAATCGACCCCGTCTCATAGTGCTCACTCGAGTCTGCATTATTTGAACTCAATTTTAATTCTTTATAGAATGTGGCTTAATTTCCTACTTGATTATCGCTAATCTATCTAGACCAACCCAAATCTAATTTAGTCGAATCTAGTCAATCAGTCAAACTTGGTCAACAAGTCAAACTTGGTCAAAATTGGCAAACATGATCAATTTTGATTATACTTGGTCAATTTGGTCCAAGTTATGTCAAAATTGGGTCAATTAAGAAAAAAAATTTTCAAATTTTAACAATTAGCCCAAATTCAAGCATTTACCCTCTTTGTACAGTGAATTTGTCAATTTTTTTGCGATTAATTTGTAAGTCGAATTTGTGAAAAGCTTTCCAAATATCATCTACACTATCTAAACTTTCACCAAAATTTTAGATTATGATTTTTGGACACAATTTACTAAGGTTTATAAGTGCATTAACAGGGACTGTGAAATCCCATACCTCATGTGACAGATAGTCAATGGTGAATCAATTGACCCCCTTACAGAACTCAGATTGGTCTGAAATTTGGTACACATAAGCTTGACATGTCCAGTGACCTCTCCACCATATTTAAGCTCAAAATACCTATGTTTGGTCAGTTGACTAGTCTTCTAATTTTCTATCATTTAACAAATTGTTCAAAACTTCAATTTCCTATGGTTTTTCAAGTGCTTATACATCTCTATTGCCCTACTGATTTGAGGCCCTATCATACATATTTTGTATAACTTAGGTTCCAGAATATTGGTAGTTCAAATCTCATCTAAAAACAATAAGCAATCATGACCATAAGCATTCCTAAATGCACCTTACAACATAGTATATATCAATAGTTTAAGAATTTTTTCTAAGTACTAAAATTTGCATGTAAGTAGGCATCTTGGCTTGAACATAAAATTGTGCACAAAGAGGCTTAGGGGTTGGGGCTTATACCTTCTTGTAGCTTCTGGTGTGAGGTTTAAAATGCCTCAGATTTTAGTCCGAACAGATATCCCAAGCCTCTTAAAATGATGCCTCAAAAACACTTCCCAGAACTATTTCCAGCTAAAATTGTTGAAACAGTGAACAACCAGTCAACTTCAAGACTCTATAAAACGTGGTTAGGATCTCAGTTTCTAATTTCTGTCACTTAGAGTTTGAAACACACATGATAAGGAAGAAAATGAGTAGTTTCACCTCAAGAACGGATCTTGGATGGGCTGGGAATCACTCAATTAAAGATTAGACCAACGCAGTTTTTCACAGATTTCTACTGCAACCGTGACCAACAACACCCTTTTGTGGTCGTTTTCCTCTCTAGTGGTTGTGATTTTGACAAAGGGCTTGGGGGTTCTTTGAGAGGATGTGAGAGCTCTGAAATGAGTCAAATTTCAGAGAAAACGAACTTGGAATGAAGGAGATATGAGCTTTGGAATATGGGTTGCAGAAAAATGAGATTTCTGCTCCAAGGTGGGGTTTTGTTGCATGTATGAGGTGGCTTGCATGGCAAATGAGAGTGCCACATGGCCCTTGAGTTGCCGTACATGGTGACTTGTTGGCACCATGTATTGACTTGCTCAAGAGCTTGAAGGAATGGCAAAACCATGACTAAAAAACGATGGGGTTTGCTGGTTTTCTGGTGAAAAAAACGCTGGAAAAAATGCAGAAAATCCATCAAAAGTCGGGCAAACAAAGGAGACCTGAAATTTGGGTGCATGGGCCGCCTAGGAAAGTGGCCTGGCCCACGCGTCGTGGGCTAATTTTGCGTGGGCCATTGGCCCGAGTCGATTTTTGGCTCGTGTACCCGAATTCGGTCCGATTGTATTTTTTTTGTTTTTTATATTTCTATTTATTATATATATATACACATGTATATACTCAATATTTTCAAAATTTTCTCCTTGATTCATTAATCTCTTCTAAATCTTTAATTTTACATAAATTTTCAATATTCATACAATTATTTTTCAAAAATTGAACAATCCACCCAGAAATTGCATTTTTCTTCCCAAAAATTCATTAATTACCCCAAAAATTTTATAATTACTCCAAATATTTAATTATCTTTTCAAAAAAAAATCATATTTCTCCAAAAACTATATTTTCCTTATGATTTTATGTATTTTTTTCTTAAAATTGTATTTTCTCAATTATTCGAATTTTCTTCAATAAATAATTTTAAATTAGGAAAAATTGAGAAAATTCATTTATTTTCATTAAAATAATTTCTATATATATATAAACCATTAATTGTATATCAAAACTATGAGTCGTCACAGCTTCTCCTCCTTATAAGAAATTTCATCCTCAAAATTTACAATGATGCAGATAATACAAGCCAAATATATATATATAAACCATTAATTGTATATCAAAACTATGAGTCGTCACAACTTCTCCTCCTTATAAAAAATTTCATCCTCAAAATTTACAATGATGCAGATAATACAAGCCAAGGAGCAACCCGCATCAACTTAAGGTGGTGTCAGATCATGAAGTCTTCACTCTCCCACATATCATGCTCAGCACCATGGAATTGTCAGCGCACTCGTACCATTGGTATCTCCTTGTTGTGCAACCTCTTTGCATCTCGATCTATGATGGCCAGGCAGTTCATCATATGTACAGTCCTCTCGCAACTCAATATGTGGGAGAAATGCTAGCTGATAAGCCACGGGGCCATTCTTTTCTAAGATCTCAAAAGGCCCAATATATCTCAGTGTGAGGTTCCTTGAGATCTCGAAGAGTGTTTGCCCCTTGCGAGGCTAAATGCGAAGGAAGACATGGTCACCAACATCAAACTCAAGGACCCTTATCTGATTATCTGCATAACTCTTCTATCAGTCCTGAGTTGCCTTCATATTTTGTTGAATCCTTTGTATTTTCTCATTCTACTCCTGTATAGAGGTGGGGCCCAAGACTACTCCGTCACTAGTCTTGGCCCAACAAGCAGGGAATCTGCATGGTCGACCATATAACGCCTCAAATGGCGCCATCTTGATACTCGACTGGTAGCTGTTATTATAAGCAAACTCGCACAAGGCTAAGTGATCCTCCCAGCTACCACCAAAATCTAAAATACAAGATCACAACATATCATCAAGAATCTAAATCACACGCTTCGATTGACCATTAGTCTACGGATGGAATGTTGTACCACCTTCATCTCTAACTGAGCCTGTAATATTTGCCAACAGTGGGATGTAAACCTACGGCTTCGTCGGATACTATAGAAAAGGGAACCCCATTGAGCCTTATAATCTCTCTAACATAAAGTCGACTAAATCGCTCCACTGAATCCTTGGTTTGCATAGGGAGAAAGTGGGCAGACTTCATCAAACGATCCACAACTACCCAAATAGCATCATGCCTTTGCTGTGTATGGGGTAGTCCTGTAACGAAGTCCATAGTAATATGTTACCACTTCCACTCTAATATAAATAAGGGTTGTAAAGATCCACCGGGTCTCTGGTACTCAGCCTTAATCTGCTAGCATGTATCACATCTCTGAATGAAGGCTGCTATACCTCGCTTCATCTCGGGCCACTAATATGTGCATTTAACATCTTGGTATATCTTGGAGCTTGGGTGAACGACATATCTCGATCGGTGTAGCTCTTCGAGCACATTGTGCCTTAGACTAGCATCATCTAGTACCCACGGTCATCCCCTGAACCTCAGTGCACCATGTGAATCAAGTGACCACTCCCCACGAGAAGTGTCATCCGCCCAAACCCTGTACATGTCGTAGTCCACATCACGAGGTTGTCCCTCCGTGATCTCCTAAACTTGGAATGGTTGGGCTGAAATATATGCACTGACTCTGGCCACAAAAGATGACCCATGAATACTCATAATCATGGAAAAATCTATCATCATCCACTCATGAGACGTGTGTCTAGCCATACATACAGTCTTGACGCGTCTTCGACTTAAAGCATCAGCCACTATATTAGCCTTCCCCGGGTGGTACTCAATACTAAAGTCATAATCCTTCAATGGCTCCATCCATCGCCTCTGTCTCATATTCAGATCCTTTTGCGAGAACAAATATCTGAGGCTCTTATGATCTGAATAGAGTGCGAAACGCTCGCCATATCTTAAGTGCGAATACTATTGTTGCCAGCTTTAAGTCATGTACATGGTAGTTCCTCTCACGATCCTTAATCTATCTGGATGCAAAAGCTACAACCATGTCATCTTGCATCAATACACAGCCTAGGCCCATCTGTGATGCATCAGTGTATATAATCAGCTCTCGGCCAGGCTTTGACAATACTAGTTCTAGAGCTGATGTCAATTTTCGCTTAAGCTCAAGAAAGGCGTCCTCGCACTCATCAGTCTACACAAATGGAACATTCTTCTTGGTTAGCTTTGTCATTAGAGCTGCAATCCTCGAGAAGTTTTGGATGAAATGATAATAATAGCCTGTTAAGCCCAAGAAACTGCGGATCTCAGTTACTATGGTAGGTCTCGACCAACTGATAATCGCTTCGACTTTAGTAGGGTTGACAAAAATTTCATTAGCTCTAACCACATGACAAAAAATCGAACCTTTGATAGCCAACTCTCACTTGCTAAACTAAGCATATAACTTATGCTTTCTTAGGGTCCGCATCGCGATCCTCAAGTGTTCGACATGCTTTTCATTAAACCTCGAATAGATCAAGATATCATCGATGAAAATAATCACAAAAGTGTCAAGGTATGGCCGAAACACCTTCTACATGAGGTCTATAAACATAGTCGAAGCATTTGTCACGCCGAATGACATTACCAAGAACTCATAGTTTCCATATCTAGAGCGAAACATAGTTTTCGGCACATCTTCCTCCCTAACTCTTAGCTGATGGTACTCAGATCTCAGATCAATCTTCGAAAACACCTTGACACCTCTAAGCTGGTCAAATAAGTCATTAATGTGTGGAAGGGGATACTTGTTCTTGATTGTTACCTTGTACAGCTGCTGGTAGTCGATGCATAAACGGAGGCTCTCATCCTTCTTCTTCATAAACAATATCGGAGCACCCCAAGGTGACACACTAGGAGAGATGAAGCCCTTACTCAACAACTCCTTTAGCTAGACCTTCAACTCCTGCAACACCTTAGGTGCCATGCGGTAAGGAGGAATTGATACAGATCGTGTCCTTAGATTGATCTTGATAATAAAGTTTATCTCTCGCTTAGGGGGCAAGCTAGGTAGATCCTAAGGGAATACATCAAGAAAATCTCTAACTACAAGGATCATATCAATGTTCGATCATGAAGGTGCCTCATCTATGGTTGTCAAACTGGCTAGAGTATCAATCTCATGTTGTGTCACTAATCTGCCATGAGTACTCTGCCTATCTGAAGCTCTCCCCTGAAAGGTAATAGTGGGTTGGCCCAGAATCTAAAACACAAGCCTCTTGGTTTAGCAATTCACATGTGCATGGTATGCAGCCAGCTAAGCCATACCGAGTATGGCATCAAACTCTAGAAACTCAAATACTCGAAGTTGTACTATAGTCTTAAAGTTCGCCATTCTAACTACATACCTCTCACATATCCTGTTGGGGTAGATGTGTTCCCCAACGACAGTGCTCAACATCAACCAAGTAGGAGCCCTAACTAGCCTAAGTCCCAGTCTATCTATAGCACATCCAAAAATGAAGTAGGAGCTGAAATGTTTGAGAAGGCATTGTGTGATCTTGGAGCTAGCATCAATCTCATGCCTTTGTCAGTGTTCAAGAGGTTGGGATTGTCTAAAATCAAACCAACTACCATCACTCTTCAGCTGGCCGACAGATCCTTAACATACCCGAGGGGTGTAATAGAAGATGTGTTGGTAAAGGTAGATAAATTCATATTTCCAGTTGACTTTGTGGTTTTGGATATGGAAGAA
>JAJIYU010002506.1:0-30275 GCA_030144865.1 Tinospora cordifolia
TGGCTCTCGGCAGACGATGCGACGGCAGCTTCCCAATCGAATGGGTGCGCATTCTGAGCGAGCGCGGCCAAAAGGGAACCCGCGAGGAACGAACTGGGAGCCGTGGTGTTACAAAGTTGGTATCAGAGCCTAGTTACTAGAAATACCGGGTTGAAACTTGCACAGAATAAATTTGATTCTATCAGAACAAAATTTTTCACAGAAATGAGAATTTCACCAGATTTGATTTTCACTGGAAAAGAATTTCTACTGGATTTGACTTTCGAAAGTGGATAAAATGAGTAGAATCCATTTACTAGGTGGATAGGAGTCTAGCAAAGATTTAGGTGATGTCAGCATGCTCGAGTTGTTAATCACGGTAGGACGAAAGTACTGTAGTGGCCCTGTAGGTTGAACTCTACTTCGGTAGTGGCCTTGCAGGTTGAGCTCTATTTAGGAAAGGTCCAAAACTCGGGAACGATGACATCACATAAAATTGAGATAGAGTTTGAACTTGGTGATTCAATAGATGGATCAGCTAGCCAAGTATTGAGACCATAGGTCTAGTTAGAGACTGGGTGTTGCCAGGGGGACACAGTGGATCATAAGGGTAAATAAAAGCTTTTAGGGCATAAGCTAGATACTGAAAATGTGTGAAACAAACACTTGATTGGTCAGGACACGAGATCGGGATGATCCTGTATCCTTGATCTCTATGTGGTATGGGAAGCATAGGGGTTTTGGGGTATGGAGGAATCTTGGACTCGGAGATTGACGAACCATGTATGGTGAGTGATCGATTCTTGAGCAGAACTTATACGCACTATATTCTACTGGTATGGAACGGTCGCGTATGGTGGGTCTTGCGTCAGCTTTAGGAAGCGAGACACTTGTGAAATTGTAATGGGCAATGAACGGACTCTTTGGAGGAACTTGCACGCATTGTATTCTACTGGTATAGGACGGTCACGTACGGTGGGTCTTGTGTCATCCTTGGAGACCAGGATTTGGCGAAAGTATATTAGCCGTGATGGAAATTCTGAGTGGAAGTCTATGCTTAAGCACAGACGAAAACTTAGGATCCCATTATGCCAGCGTGTATTGTTTGATTGTTTGTTGTGTGCTTGCATGATTAATATATAGTATATTATTTTGAGTATTGATACACAAATTCCTATACCTAAAAACAAACAGATTGTTGTTGACTTAGAAGCATAACCCCCTAGGCCACTGAAACAAAACGAAAACTTAGATACTTGAATTTAGAGTCACAGTAGCACGATGAAGTAAAAAGTATTTGATGGATATGAAAAATTTTCACTTCGAAAAAAAAATAAATCTTTGACTTGTAGATAATGCCAAGAGGTCGAGGTAAACCCAGGAGAGGTGCGGCTAGAGGCAAGGATGGAGCCGAGACGGGGCATAGTGATGAGGGTACTCCTGTGACACCGACACTGGTAGTGGTTACACTGACGCCAGAGGCCATCAACGAGATGATGCAAAGGGCAGTGGAGCAGGCTATGAGGACCCAGCAACCATCAACATCGCCACAGCCATCAGTACCAATACAGCCACAGTTATCAACAGAGCCACCAGCACAGGCTTCGCCTCAGGTCTATCAGGGGTCCACTTCCATGGAGGTAGTACCACAGAATAGACCCATTGGGTTTGATAGGGAGCAGAAGGACCTATTGGTGGAGTTTTAGAAGCTAAGTCCCTGTACTTTTGAGGGGACAGGTGATTGTACGGTAGCCGACAGGTGGTTCACAGAGATGAAGAAGCACCTAGACGCTATGGGGGCATATGGGTCCAGGAGAGTAGCACTAGCAGTGCATCAGTTGGTAGGGCCAGCCTACCATTTGTGGGAGATGATTGTGAACGACCCCACCATTGATCAGACAGTTATGACTTGGGATGAAATCAAAACAAGGTTCTATAGTAAGTTTTCTCCACTGCAAGAAAGAAACAGTTGTAGTCAGAATTTGTCAACCTAAAGCAGAGGACTATGACGGTCACAGAGTACGAGCAGAGATTTACAGAGTTGGCCAGATTTGCTCCTGCTTTGGTCATGGATGAGCAGTCCAAAACGAATCATTTTATTGAGGGTTTGAAAGTGGAGATAAGAAAGATCTTGGCACCGCTTAAGTTGACAACCTTTATGGATACGGTGGAGAGGGCGCAAATCTTGGAGAGAGACCTAGAATTTGAGCGGACATTGATGGTTAAGAAGAAGACTAGGTCAGAGAAAGTTGCAAGACCTTCACAAAAGAGGCCAAGCAAATAGGAGGGGCACAGAGCACCTCAGCCTCAGCGACAGCCACAAGCACAGCAGGCTCGACTCGACCATGCCAGAAACTATTAGACAGATCAGGCTAGAAAGCTAGGGCTGTGTTTTACATGCAATCAGCAAGGACACATTGCAAAGTACTGTCCTACCAGAGCACAGGCCCCAGTACCCCACTAGCAACAGCAGCAGACCCATGGACAGGGTAATCGCCCTTAGCAGAGGCAGCAGACACAACCACAGCCATCACAGAGAAACCAAGCCAATCTGTATGCTATAGATGCCCAGACAAATCCCACTCCAACAGTGGAAGGTACATTTCTCTTGTTTGGCATTGCTGTCCAAGTTTTGCTTGATTTGGGTGCCACTAGATCCTTTATTTTTGATAACCTAGTAAATAAGCTGCAATTAGTGACAAGCCCATTGGCTGTAACATTGGATGTAGCCACGCCCACGGGGCTACTGTAAATTCAAAGAAGTACTGTGGGTGTGAGCTCAGGTTTGGGGATTAAGAGATTAGAATCAACGATAGTTATTACAAGTCACAATATCCAAATGCTAAAGAAAACGGGGGAGTGTCGAGATTTTGACTTCACATAGGCATAGGTTATCGATCATCTGTGATGAATGGAAGTTGTGATCCATCATGATTAAAATTATAGGGTACTGAATCAAATGTTTGACTATTAAATGGTGTTAAGAAGAAAAATGGCTCGAGATGAGAGTTGAGACAAGCTATAATAGAGGAGTGATGGTACCCCTTTACCAGAGACATCAATAGAGGCAGTGGTGACTTCAGAGATTATCATGGAGATCTCACAGAGAGTGATGTTAGAGGTCACTGAGGATTATGGAGCAAGTGGCGAGAACCTTGCAGCCAACAGTGACACCACCGCCGCCAGTACTGATACAACCATAGACAGATCTCACTCCTCCAGTAAAAGGTATGTTCTTGTGGTTTGGTGTGTTGTGTATTTAGTATTTGAATTCAAGTATCGTGATGTTAATTGCTTTGGGCGAATGTCGTAAATAGAGTTATATTAGTGACTAGTTCCGTGACCGAATCAGCGAGGTTAAGCAAATTAGTATGGGACACAAGTGAGTTGAGTAGGTTTAGCCAGGTGAACTCACGTCTAAAGATAGATTGGTTTTAAAACACACTAGTATGTTCTATTATAGGGATTATAAAGAGCAGGTTGATTTGTTAGCAAGTGAAGGCCAATCATAAGAAGTCGTTAGGATTGTTGCAACCACTTTTGATTCCAGAATGGAAGTGGGATAACATTGCAATAGATTTTGTCACCAGACTGTTGAGACGTCAAAGAGGGAAAGACACCGTATGGGTCATCGTAGATCGATTGACGAAGGTAGCGCATTTCCCACCTATTCGATCTACGAATTTAGTGAGCAAATTGAAGAAGTGGTATATTCTAGGAATTGTGGAACATATAATTTGGTTTTAACTTGATTCAAATTTCGAGGACTAAATTTCTTTAAGGGGGGTAAATTGTAATAACCCGAAATTTTGTAATGCAAACACATCGACACTGAAATTATAATCAAGAAAAAAAATTAAAGGATAAAACTGTGTTTTATAACTATATAGGTATGTGAAATAAATATTTTGATGTTCATTATGATTAATGTAGAAAATAATGATACTAAGAATAATAATAATACGAAATGACCAAACAAATAAACAAAGGAATAAAACTAAAAATAACACTTTTAGATGCCCAAAAATACGATAAGTGCAGAAAATGAATTTTTAGAATCAATAACATTTAAATTAAAATACGAGGTTCGCAAAACAGTAGGAATCAAAAGAAAAATAAATAAATAAAGACATACAATGCTCACGTGGGCGCAATGACGTAAGTGGTGCGAAAACGAAAACGAATCAAATTTGAATTGGTGTGTATGCGTTGCTTTGCGAAAAAAAAAAAAATAGATGGAAGCTTGTTTTCGAGCTCTATATAAAGAAAACATTAAAAACTTGTTTTGCAAGTTTTAGGGCCAAAACAATTAATTGGAAAAAGGGAGAAGATTAAAAATAATACGACTCTTAATACGTGAGAGATTCGCAAAAATAAATAAATGAAACATTAGTTGACGGAAATATTAATAGATTAAAATCAAATATGGTTTGAGAAATGAAATTTTAGATTGATTGAATGAAACAAAATAAACATTCAAGCTTGTTTTCCAAGCTTTAAATCATAGACCCAAAAAAAAAAAGAAAACCTTTTATTTTCATTTAAAAAAAAGGGAAAGAACAAAGACCAGCGTGCTGTTGCGCCTTGCGTGAAGAACAGAGGAACACTAATCAGTAGCAACTTGCTGCGATTTGGGCGAAATGAAGAAGACAACCTGCGGCATCTTTATAGCTGCTGTGCTCACGCGCAAGGAAGAAGAAGCAGCCAACCATTCTGTTTCTTGGGCAAGAAAGAAGAAGAAACGCAGCAACCTTGCTGCTGGTGCATTCCTACGCAACAAAGAAGACGATGTAAAGAAGAAATGGAAGAAGGATCTGCTGTTTGCTACAATGAGTTGTTGTTGGTTTGTGCACGATTTGTTGTGGTGTGCGTTGCTTAGGATATTCTAGAAATTTCCAGATCTGGGAAGAGAAGACGTGTTGCCAGAAGAAGAAGAACGAATGACAGTTTGATCTAGTGCGTGTTACTGCAAATCGCGCAAGAAAGAGGACTAACAAAGAAGGCGCATTGTTTGTACGACTGGTTGTGTTCTTGTGCGAAGAGGAAGAAGGGAAGTACGCTGGGTTGCGAACCACGAACAGAGGGAGAAAAGGAAGATGCAGATCAGGGCGTTCTGCAGTCTCTGTGCAAAGAAGAACAAACCAAATCTGCGTTCACCACGTCCGTCCGTTCGCCAAGTCCTTGTTGTTGCTGCTGGTGTAGTCCATGAATGAAGAAAGAAATGCAAATCTGTTGCATTTGAACTAAAACAAGGAAGAAGGTGATGGTTGGATTTTCTGGGCACGAAAATGATGAACGTGATGCACTAGATCTAGTTCAGGTTGTGCAAACAGAATGATGCTCCTCCAAACTTGTCTAAATCAAATCCAAACTACTCTCTAGACCTTTTCAGCCAAGATCCAAGGGCTTTACACCCATGCGAATCATTTCCACCTCATTTAAAAAGAAAAAATCAGATTTGTGAAGAACCTTTACCAGCATGATCTGAAAAATTTCAGGGCATGAAAAGGACGAAAAAAAATGTCCTAGATTTGAATTTTTACACAGAAAATTTTTGAAAATAAAAATCAGAATTTCAACTGTTCATTTGAGCAATTTTTGGTGAGTTTTCGAATGGAATGGAGGTTTCGATGTTCAAAATGCTTTTGAAATTTTGGTGAGTTTCGTTTTGTTCTCCGATGGTTGTTTTAGATAATTTGTGTTAGTGTTTTTGGAGAAATTAAAAATTTATGTTTGGATTCACAACAGAATTGGGCATCGAAGAGTTGCGTCGACGAGGAACGAAAAGAGATTTTTAGAGTAGAAAGATATAAAATATATTTTTACTTTAATTTGAGACTACAGTTAATCTTGGATGAATTGTTTGGATTATATGGCATGTAAAGAATAAGTTTGAATACTCAAGAATTTTCGAAGCAAAAATTGGAAGTTTTGGAATGATGGTTGGAGGTTTGACACTCTTAGCCTAATTCTTTTAGAAGTAATGATATATGATGATGGTTATTTTGGAATGGATGTGGATTGAAATGGAGATTTATTTACAGATGTGAAAGATTTATTTTCCCTAATGTTTGAACTGAAATTAGTTAGAAGTAGATCGTTTAAATTATAGATGTGAAAAAAATTATATTCCTCTTAGTAGTTGAAAAATCTAAATTTTTAGATTTCATTTAAAAATTTTTATTTATTGAACTATCCTTATTTATTGGAACGGAGATTTCTGGAAGTGAAATGAATTTTATTTTTCTTGATTATTTGAGATTAGATAGCTTCTAAATTTAGTATTTTCTTGTAGGGAATGCAAAGGATGAAAATAAGAGATTTATGGGATCGAAATTAATTGTGATGGATGGTGGATTTTTTTTTTAGTTCGACATAGTTAAAAATAAATTATTACTATTATTATTATTATTATTATTGTTGAATATGAATACAAAGGATGGAATTTGAAGGTGTGGAAATAATTTCAAGTGACAATTAATATTTTAGGAGATTAGCGTAGATTTTAGATTGAGAAGTCTTATTTTGTTCGTAATAGAGTTACTTTGAATTCGAATTAATGATTTTGATATAAAAAGAAATATGATTGCAGTCTAGATGCAAATATTAAAAAATTAGGACTGTCCTATTGAAGTAGAAATAGAGATTTTTTGGCGAATACGGGAAACTTGAAAATTAATTAATTAATTATCTTGATTTTAATTTCAGATCAAGATTATTGAGGCAACGCGGAGGTGCGAGTGACTCTAGAAATCAAAGTGGGTGGGATTACTCTACTCCCTAGCCTTATTTAGACTTTGACTGCAAAACATGATACGTGTTTACATTTAATGTAACTAGAAGCATGTTAGGACATTTTGCGAATTTTTGTTTGAAATGATGTAATGTGAATCCATGATGACCGATTATATTGCTTTAATATTTTGCATAGTTAGCCCCATTGAAGTGTTTTTCTTGAATGTTCAAGCATGTGAACTTCTTTATTTAGAAATTTATTTTACGTTGATGGATGATCGGCATGACTTGGAATGAACTGTGAAATTAAAGAAGATTAAAGGATGATTAAGAATACAAGTACTGGTGCGATGGACGAGCCAACGGCGCATTGCGAGTCTTCTTGCTATGGACTAGCCTTAAGCGCATCGTAGGTACCCCCACTAGAGAGTTGTCTATGACAGTTGATATGGTCTTCGAAAGCTGGTAATGGTTGTAGAGCGTTACCCCTTCCTTAGGCTGTGGTCCCCACAATATGGCTGTATAGCATACCCGGATTCGCTCCCGAATCACAGGGGCTTACCGAGAGAGTTATGGACTGTTTCGATCTTAGGTTATAACAAAACAAAGAAATGTGTGAAACGCCTAATGTAATGAAATTGTTTGCATATTTTGTTTTCTGGTTTAAATAATGCTAGTGATGTATAGGTATGATCCATTGGGCTCTCGAACTCACCCCCTTTTTTTCAGGTGATTTTGAGACAGCACGCGTCGACAGACATCGCGGAGGACTTGGTTATTTTGAAACCTCGCCGAGGAGGTTGTTAGTGTTGCTGCGCATTTTATTTTTATATTTAACTGAACTGGGCATGTGTCCCTTTCCTTTCCTTTTGTTCTAAACATTTTACATGTGACTAAATGTTTTGAAATTATTTTGAAAATTTTTAAATTATTTAAATTTGAACTCAATGTTTTCATTTCATTTGAAATTGCACTTATCCATTTTATTTACTTAGATGTTTATCTCAAAAAAAAAAAATTCATGTCGATTTTAAAGTGACTTTAATTATTACCAGAAAGAAAGAAAAGGAATCTTTGAAAAACGATTCCAGTAGCACTCTGGCTCTCGGCAGACGATTCGGCGATGGCGTCCCAATCGAATGGGTGCGCATTCTGAGCGAGCGCGGCCCAAAGGGAACCTGCGAGGAACGAACCGGGAGCCAGGGTGTTACAAAAGTTTAGTTTCAAGGCCTAACATTTTATTCTTTTCTTATAAAAGATTTTTAAACTTCTAAAGATTTTTTATTTTTCAACTAATTGAATTATTAAATTTTAACTTTTAATATTGAATAAAACTATTAATGTGTTGGAAAACTATTTTTTCAATCCTAATTTATAAGATTAATTAATTTAATTTTGTTAAATTAATTGATCCTCATGTTCAATCATTAATAAAAATCTAATATTAAATTTATTTTATTTGAATTATTAAACAAATTTTGTAAACTAACTTTTGTAATTGTTTTAATTAATTTCTATTTAAATAAGAAGATTTTAAATACTTTATATTTACGTCTTGCTTTAAAATAAAAATCGGTTTCTAATATTCAAAATTCCAAATTTTTCAAAGCTTTGATAATTACATACTAAGCATCTATCATAATCTAATAACATCGAAATTAATACTTGAACTAAAATGTTCAATAAAATTTTAAATTTTTTATTTTGTTTTGTTTTCGCATTTATAATCTATTAAAATAAAATTTATACTATTTAAAATTAAAAATCTAAATTTTACCTTGCATCTTAACGACGCTAATGGCAAAGCCTCTTTATTGCACGTTGCTCTCTACGGAAACATTGCAGCGACAAACCCCTTTTGCTTCTTCAACAGTAGCAACACAAGCACACACAGCAAGTGCACCTCATTCTCTACGCCCAAATCACAGCAAGAATTCCTTCACGCCCCAATTGTTACAACAGGGCATCTTCTTCGTGGTTTTTCTTCACGAACTAGCAAAACAACAGTTAGCTGGAAATTTCTTCTTTTTTTTTTTTTTTTCGGCAACACGTACAAAGCTTTAATCAAATCATGTTCTAATCCAAAAACCCCAAATCAATTTCTGTTCTTGTTCTTCATTCATGGACCAACAAACGCACAGAGAGCTGGATCTTTGTTCCTTTTCAGCTCATCATCCTCTTCATTCTTCTTCCTTGTTTGAACACGGTAGCAGCAACTAAAAATAAGATTATGTTTTGCCCTTTCTTCATCTAGCTTCTTCGTCCGATTCGTCACCCACAAAACCAGAAAAATCAGATTTTCTTGATCTTGCTTGTCACAGATCAACAACATACGCACACAAATTCTGCCCCAAATCACGGTCAAAT
The DNA here is from genome assembly GCA_030144865.1 of Tinospora cordifolia. Classification (NCBI taxonomy): domain Eukaryota; kingdom Viridiplantae; phylum Streptophyta; class Magnoliopsida; order Ranunculales; family Menispermaceae; genus Tinospora; species Tinospora cordifolia. The sequence goes on from JAJIYU010002506.1 coordinate 9,082, forward strand.
AGCAGCAAAACACCCAAACACTTTCCCCAAATCATGATCAAGTTACAGGAAAAAACCCAAACAAATTTTTGCCCCAAATCACGGTTTCAGCTCACATTATACACCACAACCAGCTAAGGCATCATTTCTTCTTCGTTCTTCATGGACCGACAACCAGCAAACGACCCACGTTCTTGTTGATTTTCATTCTTCATCTCCCCTGTTTCGATCCACGACCAGCAACTGCTAAAACCAGCATTAGCTAGTTCTTCGTTCTTCCAACTCGCAGCAACAACAACGCCCAAGATTTCTGATTCCTCGCCCTTCATTTTCGTGCACAGAAATCCAACACAAGTGGAGATCGTGATTGAGGTTTATTCTTGAGGTTTTCTATGCAAGAACGACGAGGTTCTAGGGCATCCGTTCTTCTTTCCTTCTTCCTCATGCACGAACCAGCAGAACATACAAAGCTGGATTTTTTTTTTCTTTTGTTCTTCACGAACAGCAAAACCCATATCCTCTGTTTTGCTGAACGCATAAACCAAATTGGATTTTTTTTCTTCTTCTTCTCTTACAATGAATCACATGAACCAGAAATCCAAAATCCGTGTTTGCTTCCAATTCTTCGTTTCGGCAGCCGCAGCAGCAGTACAGCTGCGTTGCTCTGCTTTTGTTCCCCTGTTTGTTGTTCTTCAATGACAGAAAATCCAAATTTGAAATGATCTTCCAACCCAGCAACAAGTAATTTTCAGGTTTTCGTTTTCTTTTCTTTGTTTCGCTAATTGCCCACATCAACATCCCAAACCAACAAAGAATTCCTGATTTTTTTTCTTTACTCCCCAAACCACGTATAGCTTCTTCTAGGTTCTTCTTGGTCTCTCCTTAGTTTTCATTCATTTCCCATATTTCCAGATTTTTCAATTTGTTTTCTTTTTTTTTTTTCTTTTCTCTTTTGCATCACTTGGAAAGCAAGTTTCTTATTTATTTTTTTCTAATTAATTACTTTTGTTTGTTTGTTTATTTATTTATTTATTTATTTTTATTTTAATCAATTGATATAAAATTTCATTTCTCCAACAATTCTTAAATTTTTAATCTACCAATATTTTAATATTTTATTTTTTTAATCATAGTTTATGCACATCTTTAAATAAAATAAAATTTTTAAATCATTTATTTCTTTTTTTTTATTAATTAATTTTACATTTTTATCAACGAAGTGCACGCAAGTATTGTGTTATTTTATTTTTTATTTTTTTTTCGATTACTAATATCTCGCGACCATCTTATATTTAACTCATTTATCATTATTATTACTATTCATTATATTATTACTATTATATTTTTTTCTAAAACATTATAAGTTCTAAAAAGCATATATTATTATTTTATAATTATTATTATAATTTTTTTTAATTTTATTTTAAATTCTCATTTTTTTTGCAAAATAATAATTTATTCTATATTCACGTACGACATGACGCATTCATAGAATTGCAGGGTGTTACAAGGTCAACTGTTTCACTCAGGGTCTCAAGATTAAGTTCTAAAAATTAATAAAGACAGCTTGCCTAAAGACATATAGAGATGTCGTAGATAGGACATTAACCTTAGAACAAGAGTTGAATTTCGAGCAAAGGTTAAGGAACAAGAACAAGAGACCAGCAGATGACAGAGATCACCTAAGAGATCATAAGAAAAAGGAATGTTAATCAGAACGACAGAAATGAAATGCTCCAATGGCAAAACCGACCCAAAACAGAAGAACAATTAGAGCTGGGCAGACGTCAAGGGCGGTGTTTCAACTGCAACTAGCGAGGGCATCTAACAAAGTTTTGCCCTACTAAAACCCAGACACAACAGCAACAACAGCCTCTGAATCATCAAGGTGGAGAACAAAATATGCGTCCTCAACAACAACCACCTCGACAGAACAACAATCAAGGGCAAAACTAGAACCAGGGCCGTGGGCAAAACTAAACCAGAGTGTTCGCGGTTGCTGACATCGCTGAAGAACAAGATCTTCAGCAAAAATAATAGTAGTAACTTAGAAAAGCTATTAGGTCGAAGCTTATTTTAGCAAGGGTAGTTGGTTGTAACACCCAAATTTTGATGGAATAATTGAATAAAATAAGAATTTCGAGAAAATTTATGGTGTTACAAAATATGTGTTTCTAAATTACTTACCCATAGAATTTAGGATCAAAGTTCATCTTAGAATAGAACCCATAGCTATCCTTTCATATGGAAAACTAAATCAGACAATGGCAAAGGATTAATATCCTCCACCTAGTACAAATTACCTGTTCGATCAATCAAAAGAAACCCCTTATTTCACGAGGAAAGATCTTAGATCAAGATATCACTAGATAGGAATTCGAGAGTCAGATATAACCAAGATGAACCTTAAGAATCATTATGCATACTCCTAGACTAAGATACCCTAGCAACACATAAGGGATCTGACGATTCAGTTGATTAAAACACAGTCTTTACCAGTTTGCAATAGGTAACTAAACCTAGAAAACGCTTAAGGATTATCTTAGAAGCACTTAGGGGAAACTCAATAGCCACGTAGTTAACTATGTAGTTTCTCAAACGGTAGAATATGTCACAAAGATTCGTGGGAAAATTGACCCAACTTTCTCAGAAATTAATCAAATCCATATCTCTCTACTAGGGATATGCAACGAAAAAAATATCGAGTGAACTACTGCAAATTCTGATGACGAAATTCATTTAAAGGGGGTAGAATGTAATACCCCAAAAATTTGTATGAAAATCGTTAAATAAAATTAAATAAAATGATTTGACTTTAAGAATATTATGAAATTTTTGGATATAAATGACGTATATTCTAAGGTACAAAATAAAGTAGGTAAAAGAACATTGATTGAGAAATGTTGGTGTGATGTTAAGGTATCTAAAAATGAATGATATAAAGAAAAAGAAATATATATATATATATATATATATGTGTGTGTGTGTGTGTGTGTGTGTGTGTGAGATAAGGTGATACAAAGATTATATATTATAAGGGTAAAATATATATTTAGTGTGTGACGACCTCAACCTAAGCCCACAGAACCCCCCTCAGGGCACTCTGTGCTAGGTGGTCACTCAAAGGTATTGTCCCCTCCCATAGGAGTTTTATTTCGCCTCCGTAGAGTTTTGAACCCATGACCTAGGAGATAAGTACCCAAATCATCGATCTTCTTTGTTTGTCTTTTTTCTGTTAATCTTCATTCGTTATTTGTAGAATTGTTGTAGAATCAACACAATTATCTGCTTGTAACTATTGTTGTTCTTCTTTGGACATTTGAGAATGAAATCTCTGCGGAACCAACCGTTACAAGCAAAGATTTCGTTCCCACATGCAGAAACAGATATTTTGTTCTCAAATACCCAAAGAAGAATAACAATAACAAATGAAGATTAACAAAAGAAAGACAAAAAAAGAAGATCGATGAACTGAAATGCACAAAGAAGAAGACCAATCATTACAAGTAGAGATTTTGTTCCCAAATGCATAAGCAAAAATTTCATTTTCAAATACCTAAAGAAGAACAACAACAAATAAAGATTAACAGAAGAAAGATGAGCAGTGAAAATTGAAGAACTTAAACATATAAAGAAGACGGTCGAACAACAGTAACTCTAAAGAAGATGAGTATTCCCGCATAAAATTCTTTTTAGGGTAGGAACTGATTTTTTTTCTTCTTATATATTTTTAGTATAATGTGAGAATAATATATGAATAATGCGAGTATAACAATTGTTTGGTTGTTGATATAAAAATGTGGGGTTAACATATGAATAATACAGGGATAACATGTGAATAAAATGAGGTATAATGTATACATAACATATGAATAATTATAAAATAATGCAATAATTGTAGAGGTATAACATACCAACTGATGGATAATGTGTCAATAATGGTATAATGCAAGAATAATAACTGAATAATATGAGTATAAAATTCTTCGGTTGCTTTGGTAAAAAATGTGGGGATAACATGTGAATAATTCAGGGATAACAAGTGAATAAAATTCAGTGTAACATATGTATAACATATGAATAATCATAAAATAATTCGAGTAATGGTATAATGCAAGAATAATATCTGAATAATGCGAGTATAAAAATTATTTGATTGTTGATATAAAAATGCGGTATAATGTATGCATAACATATGAATATTTGTGGAATAATGCTAGTAATGCTAGAGGTATAACATACCAATCGATGATTAATGCGTCAATAATAATGTAATGCAAGAATAATAATTGAATAATACGGGTATAAAATTGTTCGATTGTTTTGGTAAAAAGTGCGAGGATAACATGCGAATAATTTAGGGATAACATGTGAATAAAATTCGATATAATGTATGTATAACATATGAATAATCATGAAACAATGTGAGTAATGGTATAATGTAAGAATAATATCTGAATAATGCGAGTATAAAAATTGTTCGATTGTTGATATAAAAAATGCGATATAATGTATGCATAACATATGAATAATTATGAAATAATACCAGTAATGTTAGAGGTATAACATACCAACCGATGATTAATGCGTCAATAATGGTATAATGCAAGAATAATAATTGAATAATACAGGTATACAATTTTCGGTTGCTTTTACTAAAAAATGCGGGGATAACATGTGAATAAAATTCGGTATAACGTATGTATAACACATGAATAATAATGAAATAATGCAAGTAATGGTAGAATGTTGGTATAAAATAGCAAGCGATAGATAATACAACTCATTATTAACCATAATAATAATATATGGTTTATTATTATTATTATTATTATTATTATTATTATTATTATTATTATTATTATTATTATTATTATTATTATTGCATAGTTAGTGAAACTATGTAAGAATTCCACATTTTAAACCTATTCTATTATATTTTATTAAAATAAATATAAAGATTCTTTTTTTTCTGTAATAATGCCAAATGATCTTATTTATTATGTTGTGTCCTTAAATCATCATCTTTTAATCTTTAATGGCGAAAATATATTTTTCACAAATGTTTTGTTAAACTTTCTCAAATAATTTAATAATATATAATTTAAGAGAATCAAATTTAATGCTTTTATGTAACAAAGTAAACAATTCAAAATAAGTAAAATAATATAAGAACATTCTTTCAATACATTAATATATTTATCTATTATAATAGAAACTTTTAATATTAAAGCAAATTTAGACTTAAATTTGATTTTTTTTGAGAAATAGTCCATTTATTTATTAGAAAATTAGCTTTATATATAATAATTATTTATGCATGATATACAAATAACATGGTGTGTATGATATATATATATATATATACGTATAATTATTTATGCATGATATACAAATATTATGGTATATATATATAGATATTTGTATATCACATTAATTTATTTTTGTAACACCCTAATTTTTTACCGGACCTCCGTTCACGTATTATATCACGTGTGGATCATCGCCCGATGAAAATTGAGATGCTACTGGAAAATTTCGTTCTGTTCAAATCTTTCTCTTCTAATTCAAGTACATAATTATTTGCTCTCAAGTCAATGTCTGTGAATATACTTTAAAACAACAAAAGGTCAAAAGATATTTCTCTATGAATTCACCGAAATTCTCAAAACAATGTATAAATAATACAGCGGAAATACTGAAAACCAGTTATTCAAACCAAAATCGTTGAACAAGGAAAGCCACTGAAAATAAAAACAACCAAAGTAAAACCAATGTAATCACATTAAAATAATCTAGTAAAGTACATAAATTATAACCTTCAAGTCACCTATCCCGGACTACTTCCCCATGAGGTGTTCAATCAGAGTGCGAGTCTTCTGACATAAGTCTACATACTCTACGTCTAGGTGTACCTAAAAAAATAAAGTGGGAGTGAGCTCGAAAGCTCAGTGGATCGATCCTACACATCAGATGCATTATACAAACCCAATCCAAAACATTACAAATACTTTCAAACATTAGGCGTTTCAAACATTTGTTTAATTTTGGTCAAAGTCAAAATCGGAAGAGGGTTGAGATACCTCTCAGTATTCTCTATGATTCAATCCAATCATAATCATAGAGGCCTCAGGTGGTACCCTCTAAAATCAATTAAATCTCAATATCATAGTCCAAGCGAGGGTACTTATCTAGACTCATACTGTCTCCCAAAGACTTCGAGCCGTCGCAGGCAGCTCAGGATGGGAATACCTATGATTCGCTTTACGACTTGTCAATGGCACCGGTACGTGGATTCTTAATAAACTATCGTCTTATTTTTTTGTTTTACAAACGATTTCAATCACATCAATCATCATACAATTACATTAAAACATATAACCCAAATTATACTTGCGAGTTCACATGATAAGGTGCATAAATAAACAATGAGATCTAGATACACATTTGCCTAGTCATACATGCCATAATTGAGTGAATCTAAATGCAAGATCATGTCATAACTAATTATGCATAGATTAAATAGTTCATAACACATTACACATCATTCAAAGAAGTCAAATAATTTCAATCAATTTTCTAGTTAAATTCTAATAACCTACAACTATTCAATCAAATGCTTTGAATCTTAAATCCGTATAATACAAATGAGCAAGAAAGTCACGCCCACCTGATTTCGCTGATCCTCAGGGTTCCGTGCTTTCCTTCGAGATCCTCGATACGCTAAAATATATAAATCTGAAATTTAACACTTAATATAATTATTCTTAAGCTTAAAAATTTCTAAAATAATTATGAAGTTCAACCATTACTTACAACTAATTCAAGGTTATTCTAAAATTCTAAAATTTTATATATTCTAATTTAAAATAATTTCTAAGTCCCCTAGATTTTCTTAATTTAAAATTAAACCTTAATAATTTACCTAGAAGTCCTTTGGTATAGTTTGATTTCTAATAACTTAATCTTCGTAGTTCAAATAATTTATTACTATCATAATTAATTTAATTACGAATAAAATAATACTTCTGAATGTTACGTGTTTATTTTTTCAACTAATTTAAATTATTAAATCTCGAACTTCTAATATTAAATAAAACTATCAATATATATGAAATTATTATTATTATTATTTTCAATCCAAATTCAAAAGATTAATTTATTTAATTTTTTTATCAACTTATTCTCATGTTCAATAATTTATAAATAATTTAATATTAAATTTATTTAATTTAAATTATTAAATAAATTTTTTAAGCTAACTTTTGTAATTACTTTAATTAATTTTTATGAAATAAGAAAATTTTTAATATTTTCTATTTGCATCTAATTGAGTCAAGTTCTAATTTTTATTTTTTTTTCGCATCAGAATCATTTAAAAATAATTTACATATTATCTAAAATTAAAAGTTCGAATTTTTATCTCGCGTCGTTTTCTTCGCGCTATTCACGTCCAACGACGACCCCACGCCACATTTACTCTTACAACTTCATTCTTTGTCCGGCAGCAATATCACATCATCCGTTTTTTTCTTCCTTTGTTACTCATCCCAAACTCACTACGGTCCTCTTCTCTTTTCATTTCAGATCATCAGGACGCACTTCACTCCCCAACCAAAATCTATAGCAGTCCGTCTTCATTCTTCAAGGACTGTAGCAATATACAAAATCATTTCCTCATGGCACGAACCAACTCCCGCTCTTCCTCTGTTCTCTCTTCATGGTAGCTACAACTACCCTTTCCCATTTCATCTTCATCGTCTCTGCTTCCGTCCCACTAACCAGGTTTGGAAATCTGCTCAAAATTACAGTTTGCTCCCTTTTCTCATCGTCATCTTCTTCTTCACAGACCAGATGAACGACACTACGATTTCCTCTGTTCTCCGTCCGACAGCGGCAGCAGAAATCTCTCCTTCATCTTCGTATAATTGTCACACAAAGATCTAACAACTCCAGATTTCTTTTGATGTTCGCCCAAGTCACAAATGCACCAATTTCTTCTTGTTCTTCATTTCATCCTCAACAAGAAAAATAAAAAATAAACCCACAACCCAGAAATCAGAGCATCACCTTTGTTTTGCTGAACGTCCAAACCCAAAAACCAAAAATCAGATTTTTGGTTTTCTTCACCTTCTGTTACACAAACGCCCCAAGCCAGAGATTTGAATCAAAAAATTCAGATTTTTGAATTTCTCTGTTTTGACTCACCACAAACCCTAAAATTCATATCTCAACTTCAAATTATTTCCTCTTTCTTATTTGATTGTTCTGGATTTCTTTTTTTCCACCGCCGAAACCAAGTTCACAAAAACCCAAATCATCCAACAATTCCAAATTCTTCCTTCTTCATGGCCCATGTTGCAGCAGCAAGTGCCAGTTTCTTCAATCTTCGTTCGGCAGCTGCAACACATATTTTTGTTTATGTTCATTTGTCCAGCAGCCATAGAAATTTCGAAGCTGAAATTTCTTTTTCTTTACCATGCAGAGAAACACCTAGCAATACATCTCTTTTCTTCATCCCAAACATAGCTATCTCTCTTCTTTTCGTTCTTGTTTCCTCCTCCTTCATTCTTCAGTTCGATCAAAACAGAACAGCAAGCTCTTCTTTCCATTCATCCTCTGTCCTCTGGGTTGCAGATCATGACTTCTTCTTCTTCAATTCAACACGACAACTTCTTCTTCATTTCCTTCATTTGATCGTCACCTCCAAACCACAAATCAAAGCCCAACCTTTGTCTTGTTCTTGCTGCTCGTCAAAACAGAGCACCCTCAAATTTCTTCTTCGTTTGCAACAGATTTCATCTTCGTCTTCTTCGTTCCAGCAACTCAGATCAGAAAATCACTACATCAAGCCTCACACTAGCAAATTAAACATTCAACATTGGCTTCTTCTTCTTCGTTTCGGCAGCTGTAGCAATAACCAGGAACTCTGGTTTCTTTTTTTCTCCTCAACGCCGATTGTCACCCCCCTTCTTCTCTCTGATTCACGCCCAGCTGCCTCACAAAACCCCCAAATCAAGAAGTCTCCCAATTTTCTTTCCCTTGTTTTAACGCAACTTCCAGGTCTTTCTTCTTTTCTTTTCGCTCCTGCCTTTTACCCAAAACAGAACACGCAAATATTTTTATTGTTTTCTTTTTTTTTCAGATCAATCTTTAATTAAAATTTTTTTCCCTTATTATTTCAATCACCGACCAGATTTTTTTTCTCAATAAAAATTTCATTAACCCAAGAAAATCCGATAGTTTATTTCATTTTTCAAGCCAACGTCGGATATTCATTTTCTTCATCTTATAATACATATATTTACATTTTTGATGAATTTCTAATTTAAACCTTTGATCTTTCGACCTAAATTTATATTTTTCAAAAATTGTTTATTAATATTACTAATATACACAAGCTGCAAAATTTTAGGTCGTTACGTAAAGTCTGATATTTCTACAAACATAAAATCTCCTTGCATCTTGGCTCGCGACGTAGCGCGCTTAGAAAATTTTCAGGGTATTACAATTTATTTGAAATTTAAACAAAATTCGTTGAGTGTTACATAATTTAATATATATAAGTTCTTATTATGCATATGTAATTTATTGTATAACACATGCATTATTATGAAATTATTTTCACATTATATCGCTATTAACACACATTATACATGAATTATTCTTTTGTTATACCCACATTATTTAGTCAAAATTAAAGTACATATATTATAGATATATATATATGCGCGCATTATTCGTTTTTCGAATTTTTTGCAAACAACTGAACAATTTTTATACTTGACTTAGTCAGATATTATTCTTACTTTATACCACTATTCGCGCGTATTTTTCCATTATTCAAATATTACACATATATTATTCGTTTGTTATACCCAAATTATTCATTTCGAAATACCGTACATATATTATTTATATATATATATATATATATATATATACACTTGCGATTCAGTTTTAGTCCATTTTTGGGCCTAAATCTCTCTGTCTTCTTCGATTCATTTTTCGATTCAGTTATTCATTTACTTGCGATTTCCACTGTTACAATAAAAACCAAGTATTCATCTCTCCCACTAGGACGACCGTAAATGCTAAGAATCAGGTACATCACACTCTTTGAATCTTGTATTCATATTCGTCTTAATGTGATAGTGAATGGTTGTATAGTCTGTTCAACTTTCTTTGGACTAAGATATTGTTCTCACATTATATACACATTTTAATTTTGTTATTATACACTTTTTACCATGTTATTCTAGTATTATACTGTGACACCCCGGCTCTCGGTGTCCGTCTCTGTCTCTGTTGTGACGGTTCGTCGTGGGGCAGCGCGGGGAGACGGTGCGCGCCCGTTCTTTCGTTCGGCAGGAGACGCCGGGTCATCCGTTCGTTCTCTGAGAGCCGGAGGCCACGTGGTTCGATTTCCTTTCTTTTTTCGTCTCATGTTTCATACCTTTCTTATAAACAGGTTATGAAGTTAACATTTAAAATATACAATGGCCATCAAACAATGGTTCCTTTCAGTAGATGTGAAATTCATTAAAAATATATGCAGTGGAATTCAATTCATTCATTAATCCATAGTAAATTCATGTTTGGCCAAATGAAACACTTTGCAGCGGAATAACATTTCAAATCCATTTTCAAAACACGGTGTGAAGATAAAACATGACCCAATAGGCCTAAGTTCTAAAATATTTCATTTACATGTGAAATAGTTCAAAACAAAAGAGGGCACATGTCCAGTTCAATTTAAACACTAAAACATTATTTACAACAAAATGGTACAACGATAAACTCAAATAAAACTGAACAAAAACTGTAACAACCTCCCAGCGAGGTCACTACCCAAAAAGACAGCCCGTGTGCTGGCCTACTTGTGACACCCCAAGCCCCCGGACTGGAACCCAAGTCCTCCTGCACGCGTCACGTTGGGCCCAACACATAATTGAATGCTCCCTTCGGCTTAAATGTCGTGCATGCGAGATTTTTCACATTTTTGTGGGTCTGATCCGCCGAGAACCAGAGTTGTCAACCTCTTTTCCACTCACTAAAACCGTTCTCAATTTTATACAATGAGAAGACATATCAATCCTGATAAACATCCTACGATGTCTATCGACAAATATCATAACTCAGAAAAATAATTTCAAACACTTCACCGGATTTTCATAGTAAATATTTATAATGAAAAACAAATTTCTGCAACGAAAACCATCGAAGTCACCAACCCATATGATAGGGTTTAAGTAAAACTAAACATATACATGATGTTAGCCTTTGAAGGCAACATCGCAAAATACATCTCAAAACTATGATAAAAAATAGGCTCACAGAGCCAAAGTCCCAACAACATTTTAAAAATGTACAACGGTCTCAAAAAGAAATATTTGGCCACACGACCTGTTCAAAATATATACATGATATGTGAAAATTGAGACAAAAACAAGAATACAAGTCCAACAGCGACCTCCCAGCGAGATCACCTAACAATCCCTGAATCAACGGGCCAACTACTGTACTCCACCTCTGTGAGTACCTGTAAAAGAAAATGGGGTGAGCTCGATAGCCCAGTGGATCATCTCTACACATCATTAGCATTATATAAACCAAAAATCCAAAACATTCATACACTTTCATTACATTAATCGTTTCAACCAGTCATTTGTTTTGTCGTATCCTAAAACTGAAAGAGCTATACTCCCGGTGTCCCTCGGTGACACGAAATCGATCCTAGCCGATATCGTTTCAAGCCACGATACCGTTCACGACCTGTCACGTCGTCCAAGAATAGGTGCAATGGTGTACAGCCAATGCTCACCCGTCCGAGGAACTCTCAGCCCTCGCAGGAGGCTTCGTTAAGAACACCAACGATGGGATCTGGAAGATGTCGTGCGGCAAATATGGCTACGTCCACGAGTCGTCGACAAATGCTGCCATCGCTCTGGTACGTTGAATTATTGAATGTGAATTTAATCATCTTTAGTTTCAATAGATTTCATTCCATACCCAATCATCAATCGAGGTATCTAAATCATGTAGCAAATGATATAAATAACCAGACATTATGCCGCATATTCAAGCAAATACTGAAAGCGTATAACCAGACATTATGCTCAATCATCAATCAAGACATCCAAGCATTATATACACCTTAGCATGCATCTAACATCCTAGGTTACTCAAACATCATGCCTTGAACTTCAAGCCTACATAATACTAGTGAGCAAGAGAATCCCGCCCACCTGATAACAAAGAACGACCCTTGCGCCTACTCGCGAGAATCACGCTCGAAACCCACAATCTGAAATGGTTAAACCTCGTCATTTAGTCCAAATTCATCAAAAATCCCCCTTCAACAATAATACAGAAAATCCAAATTTTCCATTTTTCCACACAAAAATGCAAAATTATAGTCAACGTGTTCCAAATTAAGAATAGAACACATTTAAAACTAACTTCAATGTCAAAAGAGGAATAGGTTAGGTTTTATTACCTATCAAGAGATTTGCACCTTCACAAACCCTCCAGATAGGTGAATTTCCTCTGGATCTGTCTAAAACTACAATTGAACAGTTAAAACTTCTAGAATTCAGTTCTAAATCGATAAACTATCAGTTTAGAAGGAAGATCCGAGCTTATAGGGTTCCGGATCATTTTATACATCAAAACCCTCAAAACCCTAATTTTTGATACAGAATCTGAATGAATCGATAAAGCTGAAACTAAATTGATTAAGAGGTTCAGATTCCTACCTTAGACCTTTAGCTCCTCCTTGAATCAGCTCTGAATCGTCTCTCTGAAACTCCGGATCGATTCGGAAAGTTCTGTGCGTGAAATGACGAGTCAAGAGCTTGAATCTGTTTAAATCTCGCGCAATGACCGCGGTCGACACTTTACGGACCGCGGTCACCCTTGTGACCTAGGTTTTTCCCCGAAATTTTCACCGAGGACCGCGATCGGCCTTTAGTGACCGCGGTCACCAGTGTGAAATCAGGTTTTTTCAACATTTTTCCCATTTTCTAACATCCTTATTTATTGTATTTTCATACCATACTATATAATAGTCATTTAAAACATGTTTTCACACATTTTTATATTTATTTCATAATTTTTAAAAATCTATTTTCGAGTTATATGCATTTAAAAATTTTGGGGCATTACACTACTCCTGTGATGTCAATGATCACCTGTAATGGAAAAATGGGATGAGCTCGAGAGCCCAGTGGATCAATACTATACATCGCTAGCATTATACAAACCAAAATACAAACATGCAATCGCTTTCATTACATTAGGCATTTCACACAATTTCTTGTTTGGTTATCATTTAAGACCGAAAGAGTCAATAACCCTCGATATCCCCTGTGTGGTCCGGGAGCGAATCCGGGGGTAACGCCAGAGGGCTGGTTACCTTCGGGACCACGATCCAAGGATGAAAGTCCGCAGTGACTCTCCGTCCGAAGACACAATCAGCTGTCGCAGTCAGCTCGGGTAGGGACACCCACGATGACACCCTAAGGCCGGTCACCGAGCCAGTACGTGGATTCATTAATCTTAATTTAATGTTCTTTAGTCATACATTTCATTCCAAGTCATATTAAATCATCAATGAATCATTCCAAGTGAATCAAAATAGATGCTATTAACCATTCATGGAAATCATCTCATAAAAATCTCTATCTAGCATGTTATGACACAAGCAACCATGCATCACGGACATACACCAAGTCAAACCCAACCAAGGTCAATCAAGCAAGTCCTAGCATGCTTCTAAACAAGTCTTAAACTAACAAACATCATGTTAAGCATTCAAAATTTGGATAAAGCTAGGGAGTAAGAAAGTCACACCCACCTTAATACTCTTCAACCTTGCGCCTTTCTCCTTGTCGTGCACCCCTCGGATTATCAATCTAAAGGGTTTTTAAACAATGAAAATGTGTGAGTCTAAGGTATTCATGGCACAACCGAAACCCTAAGTTTGTGTTCTTGGCACATGTGTTTCAAATGCACCCAAAATCAATATGAAACGAAGGAATATGGGTACATGCCGCGGTCGCCGGGGTCGGCGACATGTGCTTAACACATTAACACTTGGTCATTGAGTTTAAATAACACACTAACTCAAAGAAAAACAGGACTACATTTGAGAAAAGCAATTTGGAAAGCTAAGAAAACAAGATCTCAAGGGGGTTTCGAAATTTACCTTAGCACAAAACCCTTTCCAAGCTTGCTTCAACCCGAATCCACCCTTGTTGATGTTGCTCTTGGCAGATCTGAGCTTGAAAATGGTGGAGAATGGTTTGAAGGGGCTCAAACCACCCTTAGAACTCAATAGAACACTTAAGAAATGAAGTAAACAAGTTAGATGAGAGCTAGAGAAGAAAATCAGTGATTTACGGCGAAAAAATCCAGATCTAGGGTTTTCTGCGCGTGTTTGTTTATATAGAAATCGACGAATGACCACGGTCACTGTAGCATGACCGCGGTCATTGTGCCACTACCGCGGTCACTGTGTGATTAGCGCGGTGGACAGACTGTTGTGCATCGTTCATTTCTGGGTTTTTCGCGTGATGACCGTGGTCACCCAGATACGGACCGCGGTCACCAGTACCACTTCTCTGTTCATTTCTGGGTTTTTATCGCAATGACCACGGTCACTGTATAACCGACTGCGGTTACCAGAATAATGTATTTCCCTTCGTTTTCTGGGTTTCTCATGCAATGACTGCGGTCACTATAGGTCGACCGCAGTCACCAGAATGAAATTTCTGGTCTTTAGTATCTTTCTTTGCCATTTCTCATGTTTCTCAGATTGGTATCACTCTTACACTTATTTAGACTCATAATACATGGTCTTCGGGTGTTTTGGCCATTTTGATTCTTTTATTAAGTTTGTTATTCCACTTTCGCCGCTCACTAACGATGTGGACGTTTCATAGACTTTTAGGGTATTAATATACACCTGTAGGAATATCAATATATTGTTAAACCTGAAGATAGATACTTAACCAAGGTTGAGTGCTAGATAGATTGCAGCAACAAGCACATGATGCATCATAAGCACTATGTTTACTAAAATTATATGATATGTATCTATGTATGTCATTCTATCTTCCCATCATTCATTATTGACTCCAGCAAGGTGTGCATTTTTTTTGAGAGGAAAATCGATGATTCTGATGACTGCAACTGCTTTACATTAAAATGTTGTTATACTTAAATACGAGTAAAATGTACATGTGTATGATTCGCACTGGTTAATACAAAAAATTAGAAAAATTTTATTGAATGAATGATTTGAGATATTTGGTTAAACTATGATTCACATGTTTAACTACACTGATTGTTTATGTATTCTTTACAAAATATATGTTAATTATTCAATTGACATACTAAAACTATATTTTGTAAAGAATACATTAATAATCAGTGCAGTTAAACATGCTACTTATAGTTTAACCAAATATCCCAAATTATTCATTCAATAAAATTTTTCTAATTTTTTGTATTAACCAGTGCGAATCATACACGCATGTACATATTATTCGTATTTATGCATAATAACATTTCAATGTAAAGCAGTTGCAGTTATTGGAATCACCAATTTTCTTCTCAAAAAAATGCACCCCTTGCTGGAGTCAATAATGAATGATGAGAATGTAGAATGACATATATAGATACATATCTTGATGCATCATGCGCTTGTTGCTGCAATCTATCCAGCACTAGTTTTATCTTGAATGCTTCATTTGTACCTATCCAGCACTAGTTTTATCTTGAATGCTTCATTTGTACGCTTTTTGTTTCACCTTCATTATTCATTAGCTATCATATTATATTTGTAATATCAGTGAGCAAAAATTCAGTAAGTATCATAAGAGATGCATGAAGAAATACTTTGGTGATCTACTAGAGTATGAAGGATGGATAACTGACAGTTGCTTTGCTGATTAGAGATTATGCAAAACAACTAACAATACTTGATGACAAGAAGAAAGATTAGAGCAAGAAATTTGTGATTTACAAGGTTTAAAGTTTTTCTGTAACCTTAACCATATCTTCATGTGCTTTTCCCAAATTGGAGTAAAACCATAAATGAAATAAGTTGATGGTTTGTTCAATGCTTTAGATACTACAATGTATAGGCTTGTATCTGGCATCTGCATTATTCTAGGTTAGTTTCTATTTTCACTTATTTTGACTTTGTTTTAGTAGTTTAATTATTCTATGTACAAACATCATGTGTCTTTGAGCATCCCCATTGAATAGTTGGATACTTGGATCTATAGCTTCTTTGGAATTTTTCAAGGTAATTTTTTTCTGTCTGAATTTGTAGTCAATTCTTAGTAATTTGAGAGCATTTTTGGAGAATGGATAAGAAAAATGCCAAAGTTGGGTCCTTTTATGAGCTGTTGACATTTGTAGATAATGGAAAAAAATCTTTTGTTGACGATATGTATATATATACCATGTTATTTGTATATCATGCATAAATATGAACAAGATTAATGTTATCTTGTCTATGGAAAGGAAAGTACAACACAATTCTTAAGCTTATAGGCTAACCTCAAGAGAAAGTACAACGTAATACTCTATATAACACTTCGAAATTTTGCGAGCGTATCACGTTGCGAGCAAAAAAAAAAAATGAAAGAAATAATAGTGTTTACAAAAAAATATAATAATAAAATAGATTTTTAAAACTTATAAAGTTTTAAGAAAAAATAATATAATAAATAACCATACGACTTTTGCAAAATATAAATAATTGAAATAAATAAATAAATAAAAATAATTATTATTAAATATATGCTTAGAATTATGTTTTAAAAAAATAATAAATTAATAAAAATATTGTGACGGCTTGCGAATACGTCGACAGGAGATTTATAAAATAAATAATTAAAAAAGAGAGAATAAAAGTCATATCGATAGATTGAAAGAAATATAGATTTTAGAATAAATTTTAAAATTAATTGAAAATAAAAAAAATAAATAAATAGATTATTTGAATTGAGAAAAAAAATTGATGATCTGAATTCTGCCCGAAAAAAGATCTAAATTGAGTTCGAAAAAAAATCCGGAAAAGACAGAAGAATGAAGAAGAATAATCGGGATGATGGTTGAAACAAGAAGAAACCAGAAGCCGTGTGGAAAAAAAAAAAATTCTGTTTACTCTGTTTTGGATGAACAAAAGGGAGAACAAAATATGTGTTGTAATTTGGGCGATGTAGCGAGAACAAGAACATAAGTTAGGGTTTGTGGTTTGATTGTAGCGATCGAAAGAAGAAGGAGAAAGTTTAAATGTGGAAAATGATTGCTGCTGGACGAAGAACGAAATCTGGCTGGTGTGTTTGTTTGAAGAAGATGGGCTGCTCGTGCTTGAGGAAGGAAAAACAGGGGAGAAAGAAGCTGAAAGGAAGAAAATGAACACTGATGGTCGATGATATGTTTTGGGTATTTATGGGTTTTGGTCGTGATGATCGATTGAAGAAGAAAGCGGTGGAAAGAAGACAGAAAACCAGAAAATTCTGGGTTTGTTGGTGCATTTTTTTAGGAAGAAGATGAAAAACGATGAACATGGTGATGGTGATGAAGAACGTGAAGTCCAACTGTGATTTGGATGAACGTTGCTGCTGGTGAAACACAAACATAGAAGAGCAAACACAGATTGGTGCTGTTGCATTCTGTTGATGTCTGTGAAGAACGAAGGTGAGCTGCTGGAAACGGAAATGAAGAACCGTGATTGCTAGATTTCGTGGATGAGATTTGGCTGGATGGACAACAAGGAAAATTTTGGGAAAACTTTCTGGGTTTGGGTGTTCATGTAATCGGAAAAGAGGAAACAAAATCTGGAATCTGGATTTGAAATTCTGTTTGGGGCGTCCGATTGTGCAACAGGAATAAAAGAAACAAACATTGGCCGGTTTCTGCTTCATTTTCTGGTTCGTGAACTGAAAAATGGAGAAACCAAAAATCTGGGTTTTTCTTTGTCATTGTGGGTTGTGCGTTCAGCAAGTAGCTGATTTTTTTAGTCCATCTCTCTGGTGTTCAGTTGTGGAAAAGTAACAGGGAGTTGATGCACTAAATTTTTGGTTTAAACCTTGATGTGTGGGGTGCGATTTCAGAATCCTTTGGTTGGAAAAAAAAAAAAAAATGAAGAACGAAGAGAAGGTTTGGAGTGCTGGACGTGATTGGTTGGTAGGTTGGACGTGTTTGAGATTGTTGGAAAGTAAATTGAACTTGTTTGAGTTGTTGAGCGTGGATTGAGATCTCTGAAAGTGTTTTATGTTTGTTGAATGTGTTAATTTTGCTGGAAATTAAGTTAGACATAAGAATCAAACTACGGCACCGTGAAGAAGAAGAGGAATTTCTCAGCCATTGTTACAGCTGCTAGTGATTGGCCATGACGAGGGAAACGGAGAAGTAAGAACCAACAACATACTAGTTTGGTTATGTGGAAAAAAAAATTTGAACGTGAACGTGAACTCTGAGCAGAGAACCAAAAATTCAAAAGTGCGATGATTATTTTAGTCATCTATTTATTTATTTAAAATTTTGGTGACCTTAAAAAAATAAAATTAAAAAAATATTAGTTTAGAATAAATTATAAAAAATAATTTAATTTGAATTTAAATAGTTAGTAATTTGAAAGGAAGATTTAATATTTTTTTTTAGAAAACATAGATTTAAGGATCCCAAGGATAAAATCTCAAATTACTTAGGGACAACTTTTATATAATAGATGAACAACAAAAAAATAAAATTAGAAGTTTAAAATTTACATATTTAGTTAGCTAAACACAAAAATAAATAAATTAATTAATAATAAGCCTTTGAAAACTTTAAATCTATTATAGAAAAAAGAATAAAATTTTAAATACAGAAAATTAAAACTTTGATATTTAGAAGTCTTATTTTGTTCGAAATAAATTTATTCAATATATGAATAAATTATTTAAATTATGAAAACTAAGAGATCGAAGAATATATATTTTAATTAATTTAATACATGGATTTGAATATTTAAATCATTTTGATTCGTTAGAAAATGGTTAAATAAAAATCCATGAAAATTACTACATATCTGTTAGTTAAGAATTTATTGTATTTAAGTTGAAAATAATAATAATAATAATAATAATAATTAATAAAATTATTTAGAAGTTATGGAGTATAGAAACTTGAAAATTAATTATGAGAGTTTTAATTTTTAGACTAAAACTTTAAATTAGTAGAAATTTTAACTTTTCTAAAATATAAGCATAAAAGTATTTTGAACATAATTTTGATAAACACTGAGAACTTAGTAAATAAATAGAAATAACCCTGACTTAGATAAAATTAATATTTAGGCTTTATAATCATTTAGAAATTAATTAAGCTTAAGAATAGTTTGGAATGAGATTGAATATGAATTAGGAACTTAGAAATTTTTATTAATTATTAAATTTTAGATTTATAATTTAGAGTATCGAGTACCTCAACGAAAAGCAAAGGAGTCCTGAAGATCTGCAGAATAAGGTGGGTGTGATTTTCTTACTTATATATATTATACGGATTTAAAATTCAAGGCATTTGTTTAGATAATTCTAGGCTGTTAAAATTTTTAGGAAATTGATTTGAATTGTGTGTATGTTTGAATGATGTGTAATGAATAATTAATTAATTATTGCATGCATGTGTAGGAAATTATGCATTTATATTTCATCATTTGACCATCAATTTTACTATTTTAATGTCTTGCATTATTTGATTTATTTTCCATGATATGAGCGATGTTTGGTGTAATTAAATTGGACTGTAAAACTAAAATAAGATGAAGGTTTATTAAGAATTCACGTACCGGTGTGATTGTCGAGCCGCAAGACGGATCATAGGTATTCCCAACTGGAGCTGCCTGCGACAACTTAAAGTCTTTGGGAGACGGTACGAGTCGCGGTAAGTACTCTCTCTTAGGCTATGATACAGATAATATGACTGATTTTAGATGGTACCTCAGGCCTCTATGATTACGATTGGATTGGATCATAGGGAATACCTAGAGACATCTCAAACCTCTTCCGATCTTAGACTTTGATCAAAACTAAGTGAATGTTTGAAATGCCTAATGTTTGAAAGTGTTTGTAATGTTTTGGATTAAGTCTGTATAATGCATGTGATGTGTAGGAATGATTTACTAGGCTTTCGAGCTCACTCCCTTTTATTTTTCAGGACTAACTGGGTGTAGCACACAACATTCTACGTCAGAAGACTTACCCTTAGATTGGACACCTCTTAGGGAGGTCGTTAAGAATAGAAGACTATAGAAGTGGTGTTCTATTGATTTTACTGAACCGATTTGCATGTATTTCTTTTGATTTAGATTTCAATGATTCACGTTTTTAAATGATTTTGTATGCTTAACATTATTATCTTAAAGGAAAAATTTTGAAGTGATTCCGTTGCGTAACTTGAAATTATGATCTATGATTTTCAATTCAAGTTGTTTTCAATTAATTCTGAAAATCCGGTGAACACATGAAAGTTAATTTGAACTATTGTTTCTTATGGATTTATGTTTCAAATACATCTATTTGAGACTAATTTTATGGACTCGAATTTGAAGAAAAAGATTTTGTCAGAAGAGAAATTTAAGTTGCATCTTGATTTTCAACGGACAACGACCCACACATGAGATACAACATAAACGGAGGTCCTGTTGAAAATCGGGTTGCTACACTTTAGCTCTGATTCTTATTTAATTTTTAAAATTAATTCTAATTAAGTTTATTTTTTTGATGTAGATATATATAAAAATTGGAACAATGGAGAACTTGACTTTATATGCTTGGATTGTGTATCAAGATGAGATGTGATGATCTTTCAAGAAGAATTTTTGCTTATAGAACTTTTTATTTTTGTTTGTTAGGATTAATAACGATAAGTAATATAAATAATAATTACACTTTTTGATGGATTGTATATATGCTTGGCACTATAAAATTTTTTATTCTTAAATGATACGAATAATGCGCATATATATATATATATATATATATATATATATATATATATATATGTACTTTAATTTTGACTGAATGATGCGGGTATAACAAAATAATAATTTATGTTAATGAGCGTCAATAATAGTATAATGTGATAATAATTTTATAATAATGCGGGGATAAACGAATGCGCGCACACACACACACACACACACACACACA
>JAJIYU010002507.1:0-30137 GCA_030144865.1 Tinospora cordifolia
GAGGATGCAGACCAGAGATTGGAGGATGTGTAGAGAGAGAGAGTGATATTTTTGGTTTAACTGTCTCTCTGTTTTTGTACAGTTTTTACGATGTATATTTTGAACTTGGGCAGAGGGCCATGTATCATATTTTTGTATATGTATATACAAGACTGTTTTTATCATTTTGAACATTGTTTTATCTTGATTGATAAATTGATGATTTTAGATATGGTACTGCTAAACAGTGTTCAATGATCTAGAAAGATTTGATCTGAAAAGTGCTTCCGCTACTATTATTTTGATTTCCAGTATAAATATGATTTTGAATATTCGGTGAACTTGATTTGAAACCAAATGCATAGTGAAACATGATTAAAATGATTATTTGAAATCAAAGAAATGATTTAAACCTCGTGTATAGAGGTAAAAAGATAGACTGATGATATCTGTCGCACGCCCAGGGCCTCGGCGGACCACGCGCTGAGCTTGGAGCCGCGCGATGCCCGACGACGGGGCCACATATTGACAGAAACGACGTCCGGTCCGGGGGTTGGGGTGTGACAAGAACGATAAGTGTGTCCCTAGTTCCTGGATGACAGGTGATGGGTGTGTCCCCATATCTCGAAGATGTAACGATAGGTATATCCCTTAGTTCCCGAATGTTGGGTGATGGGTGTGTCCCTATATCCCTTGGAAATATGCATAGATTTGTTTTTTATCTTTAGATGTGAATATGTGGAGAGAACACTGAGGTTAGCCCTTTCGATCTTAACGTCAATTGAAAAACAAGTTATTGTTTGAATCACCAAATCTATGAAAATGTTTAACATGCATGTTTTATTTAGTTGAAATAATGATTTAAATATTTGGGATGATCTACTGGGCTCTTGAGCTCGCTCCTTTTTCTAATATTTAAGAAAACTAAAGATCAAAGGCTGCATGGATTATTCTCAATTTTTTCTATTGAGATCCCTTCCCTAGGCCAAATGGTGGCCCGAAAAACTCACCCACCATGTTAAAGTCGTCCAACCACTGTTAAGCCTCTCCAATCTCATACAACAAACGACATCAGAATAATTGAAAGATTCAGGGCGAAAAGTAAACAAACATATAAAGAGTGATCATTATATTACATATTTGTCATGTTTAAAATACACAATTGACCAAACATATACATGCATACCCAAAAAAGTGACCGACCTCTAATAAAATGACCAAGAAAAGGGAACAAAAAATGTTAGGGAGTTAGGTGATCACCACGCCCTTCCCTTTATTAGCCACCGAAGAACTTAAAAGATTAATAGAGTAGTGAGCCTAAAATTAACGTGGCTTAGTAAGTAGCAAGACCAATATGTCAACCATAACCAACATTCCAAAATACTGCATGTATGCATGAGTAGTAAAAATGATATAATATTTGAATACATGGCATAGTGTAAATGTAGTTATGAACAGTGCAATAGTTTTAGAAAATACCTCAAATCTATGCTACTTAAAAACTGTATCTAGGCCAGGGTCAAATCAGCAAGCCCAACCTATGGTCATCGCTTGACTGGGTCCTAAGTCAGGCGTATTGGCCACTCAAACGGGTCGTGAGCTAGGCATACCCATCGAATACCCTAATCCCAATGCTCGGCCCTCAAGTGTCGTGACTCGAGGGGGTTATGAGGCAAGGTGCACTGATCATGTGCCCTAACCCCAAAACTCAACCCTCGAGTTTAATCCTAATCACATCATGTACCTTGACCCTGACGCTCGGTCCTCGAGCCTATGGTCTCATTACCCGTGTACATCTACATTTTTCAAATCATTTAGATATATCTAAACCTCATAAAACAATTTAAAACATGTTATTTCACACAAGTTTCATGCAAGGAATACAAAGTCATAGAAAAGACCTGAATCAAACTACTCACCTCGAGTCCCATGCACTGATGTCTCGTTGACAACCAACCCCGTCCTATAGTGCTCACTCAAGTCTGTATTATTTAAAATCAATTTCAATTCTTTATAGAATGTGACTTAATTTCCTACTTGACTATCCCCTAATCGATCTCGACTGACCCAAATTCGATTCGATCGAATCCGATCAATTCGTCAAACTTGGTCAACAGGCCAAACCTGGTCAAAATTTGTCAACATGATCAATTTTGGTTATCCTTGGTCAGTTTGGGTCCCATTGTGTCAAGTTATGTAAAACTTGGGCCAATTAGGCAAAAATCCTCAAATTTCTACATTTAACCCAAATTGAAGCATTTGCTTTCTTTGCACAATGAATTTGTCAATTTTTCTATGACTAGTCCGTAAGTCGAATTCGCATGAAACTTTCTAGATCTCATCTACACTACCCATACCTTCACCAGAATTTGAGATTCTAATTTTTGGACACCATTTCCTAATGTTTCTAAGTGCATTAATAGGGACTATCAAATCTCGTACCTCATGTGATGGACAGTCAAATGGTGTATCAATTGACCCCCTTACCAAATTTAGATTTGGAAAAAATTTGGTACACACAATCTTGACATGTGTAGTGACCTCTCCACCAAATTTCAGCTCAAAATACCTACTTTTGGTCATCAACTGCTCTTCTTCTTTTCTGTTATGTAACAGATTGTTCAAAACTTAAATTTCCCATTGTTTTTCAAGTGCTTATACATCTTTATTGCCCTGCCAATTTGTAATATCTTAAATTCTCTGTACTCAAACCAATGAAATTTATCATCAATTTAGTGGAATTTCGGTGCCAAATGACATCAGGTTCATTTTAGGGCTAAATTTAACAAGTTTCAAAACTCCCATTTAGTGACCCTTAGGGACCCAAAACAACTTGAAATGAAATATGGTGACACCAACCAACAAATGGGACAGCATATCTAGAAAAATTAGAACAATTGGTCAAGGTTAGGTTTTTAATTGCAAAACGCCCTTCAAGGGGTCCAAATTAGAAAGAATTGTCATTTAGGGTACTTTGGGAGATTGAAATGATTCGAAACGAAATAGAATGACATGAATTAACAAAATAAATGACATATCCAAAAATTAGAACAATTGGCCAAGATTTGGATTTTCATTTGCCTAGTGACCTCAATGGGTCTTAAATAAGGAAAGTTTTTGAAAGAAAATCACCTAAGGCAAACCATACCTTAAAATGTGTATTAAGTTCAAATGATTCCAAAACTATAGGATATAAATCATGATTCTATGTAAATAAGGAGATATTAATTTTTGTGAACCTATGAAGTCATGGCCACCCCTAACATGTGCAAGTCACATGGGTGGAACACCATGATCATGCGCATCCTACCCTACCCAAAGCTCCATGGGACATTTTCATTTTTTGAATCTATGCAAAATGATCCTATGTACCATGCAAATGATTCAATACACCACACCTATGAGAAGTTTTCCCATGGTTAGAAACCAAGACAAGTGATCCCGTGTACCAAGATAAATCATCAAGTGTACCCATGCACCCTAAAAATGTCTACACCATGTGTGTGTGCTCCACATGTGCCAAATTCCAAATTAAGAGAGTTTCCTACGATTCCTAAGACCTTGATCTTTTGTCCCTCAAGTCTGATCATGTACTCACCAGCCACCTTTGATCAAGGAAACAATTTCCTAATAAAAAAATGCCAAAATTGGATGTGTTTCTATGCATGTTTGTTTGATGAGCAAGCAAGGAAACCAAAAAACAAAGATTCTATGAACATAATTTCATCTAATAGGACATCCCAATCGGTATTAGAATGATTTCTATGTCTGAAATTATTCTCTTAGTTAAATAAGAAATTAAAAAGAGAATCAAATATTAGCCATATGAAATTAGCAAGTCTTACTGGTCCCATGAGCACACTTGCCGATTCCAAAGCAAACCGTCCCCTCTTGTTTGGAAACTTGCCCAACTTTGTGAGCTGCCCTAGATGCCCCCCTTGTGTTCATGAACATTTATATAAATCCCCTCTTGCTCACTTTCATCTCATCCTAAAGCAAAGAGTTGATACTTTCCTCTTTGTTTGTTTTTGCACTCTTCTTGGCATCTCTTCTCACTTATCTTTTCTCTCTTGTGTGAGAAGTTTTAATTTCAGTCTTATAGTGAGTTGTTTTGAGTGATTTTGTTGGCGTTTGGAAGTGTTTGAATGTTGGGAACCCTTCTTGAAATTTTTAGGAGAAAACATCATAAGCTAGAGGGAACTTTTAAAACTCCTATTTTACTACTTCAAGCCTTTGGTGCATTCATGTTTTCAATTTTTTTTATCACGATATTTTATAAATTTCAACGTGTTTAAATTTCAGTTTGGTGCATGTTTGATCATGTTTTAATTTCAGCTAGAATGTTTTTATATTTTTAATCATGCATGATAGCATAACATACTTAGAAATGACACTTAGGCTTATTTTTGAGTATTCAAGCATGTTATTTGTGTTTCTCATGTTTTCTTGATTATTTTAAATTCTAATATTAATTATTATGATCTTGTTTCATATTTATTTGAATTTAAACATGAGAAAGTAAAGATAAGAACCATGTACCATCATACTAGTCTAAGTGATGCTATAGGTGTTCTTTACATATACTTAGTATATATGAGTAACATCACTAAGTATGGATGTGTTTTTAAAATAGTTGGAATGGGGACATGCATGTGATCTTTATATTCAACGGAATGTGACAAGATGAATTGTCATTCCATCCCAGAATATGAGTATTTTAATGAAGAACATCAAGGGATAAATAACCCCTTTTTGTCAAATATACAACCCTAATAAGATATTGTTTGAAACATTTGATGCTCGTAAGTGATTGAAATTTGTAACACCCCATAACTTTGTGATCGTGTCACGTCGTAAGTGAACAAGAGGTGAACAATAATCAGTAAATAAGAATTATGTACAATTTAAATATAGATGTAGACTATGCCTAAAAGTAAATAAATTATTTTATAGTTTGATCGCGCTTGCGCGAAGGCGCGAGTGATGCGAAAAATGAAACATATTATTTGTTCGAAAAATAATAATAGTATGATAAAACTATATTTTATGTTATATATATATATATATATATATATATATATATATATATATATGAATAGCGGAAAAAAAAAACTGATTGACGCCTATTATGATTAGTATAAAAAAAAATTTAAATTAAATTTTGGAGAGGGTTAACA
The DNA here is from genome assembly GCA_030144865.1 of Tinospora cordifolia. Lineage (NCBI taxonomy): Eukaryota > Viridiplantae > Streptophyta > Magnoliopsida > Ranunculales > Menispermaceae > Tinospora > Tinospora cordifolia. The sequence continues at coordinate 5,157 of JAJIYU010002507.1, forward strand.
ATTAACTATATCCTAAGGTTCTAAATAAATATTGGCTTACACTAAAACTTTAAATAATATCAAAGGGTTGACAAATTAAAAACTATAAGAAAAAAAAATTTCTGGATCATGGTAGAAAAAAAAAAAAAAAAAAATTTGAAAAGTCAGACCGATGGAACAGGAATAAGCTGGAAGTCTCGGCAGTAGAGGGGCGGTGAATTGGCTTCTCCGGGACGATTTCGATGGGATAAAAACAGAGAAGAAGAAAATGGAGCCGTGCGTGCTGCTGCTACATCCTCACAGCGAACAGAGAGGGATGAATGAAGAAAACAATGTGTTTTGGTGTTGGTACTCTATTTTGGAGGTTGATGTCGTTGGTTCCCGGTGTGATGATCATTCAACGAGAAAGAAGAAGAACCAGAGCAGCAGTGCTCGGTCTTGAATGGCTGCTGCTGTGTGTGACGTGATTACACGAACAGAGGAAGGGAAGGAAAGCAGCGCATGAGCTGCTACTGCTCCATGCTGCTGCAACCCGAACGAAAAGAAGAGGAAAGAAGGAATTCCAGGACGAAGCTGCTGCAACTACAACTGTTGCTGGTGGACGAATACAGAGCAAAGGAGAAGAATCAGAGCAGCGGTGCTCTGATTTCAGCGGGCCGTTACCATTGCTGCTGTGTAGCCGGGAATTGGCGAGGTGTACTGCTGTTGATATGTTGAAGGTGATGAAGGGGTGATCGGTGTAATTGACAGAGGAGAGAACGGGGAACAGAGCAACGTGCTCTGTGCTACGGTGAATGCTGCAACGGCCGAATGAAGAAGAAGCAAGGTAGAGAAGAGGAGTGTAGGGTGGTTAGCTGCAGCTGCTGGCCATTTCAGTTGCAGCCATTGTCGTTGTCCCCTGCTGCAGAAATGAAGAGGAGTGTCAATGGAACAGGGGCTGGTGCTGCTCCTGTTACAGCAGCTGCTGCTGTTGCAGTCGATCAAAAAGGTGAGGTGCGTTGTTGCTGTTGTGGTTGCTGTAGCCAAAGGAACTCAAGAAGAAGGACGGCATGAGGCTGCTGCAAGGGAATTCTGTCACACTTGGGTTCGTTCGGTGGCTGAAACAGAGGAACAGAAGCTTCAAATGTTGAGTGTAGATCGTGAAAACGGAGTGTGAGGCTGGTGTTAGTTGTCTTAGTGCATCGGTTAGCTGGGAGGAAATGGGCTATTGACCGATCTGTTGATAATGGAGCATCATCTGATTTCAATGGAATTTGCTGATCGTTCTATAAAAGTTGGACAGAACAAAGATCGATTTGGAAGATCAAAATTTCTGTTGTTATGACGGTTCGTCGGCTATTGGAAACAGAAAAGCAGAAGCTTGATTTTCTTCTTTGATTCATGGTTGGATTGGAGAAGTTGAGTGGAGCACAACGTGAATGGGGCTATACTTGGGTAGAGTTGCAGATTGGTTTGAGTTGCAATTTTTTAGTGTTGTGAATTCATTTTGGTTCGGCCGACTGATAGAAAACGAGGAAGAAAGAGCTGGATTGTTTTGTTAGAGCATGATGAAGTTGAAGCAAAAATCAAATCTTAGTCTTGACAAGGTAATGTTGCTATAAATATAAATGAGGTTGTGGCATACTTTGCTAATTCAATAACAGAGAGATAGTAGCTCAAAAAGAAGAAAATCAAATAACTAAATTTAATCCTTGATTGTACTATAGTATGACAAGGTTACTTTGGAAATTGAATGTAGGTTGATCTTCATGGTTTCGTGTTGAATAAGCGAAACCAACGCATTCGATGTTTTTCGGAGTTGACAACGCAAACGGAAATTTCAACTGAGACAACTCATGTAAGCTGTCATTTTCAATAGCATGCATTATTTGATAAATTTCTATGATATGTATGATGCTTTGGTATAATTGAATTTGTTCGTGCAATTAAAAATAAGATAAAGGATTATTAAGAATCCACATACCAGTGCGATCGACGAACCTAAAGCAGATCGAGGTGGTATCTCCTATATGCTCCTACTTGAGATTAATGAGCTACAAGGCGGATTGTAGGTATTCTCAACCCTGAGCTGTCTGTGACTGCTAGAAGTCCTTAAGAGATGGTACTACGTGGTAGTAAGTACACTCTCTTGGATTGTGATTCTAATATGTAACTGGCCTTAGGTGTTACCTGAGATTTGTTTCTGTTTCATATCATAGGGAATATCGAGAGTCATCTTAACACTCTTCGGGTCTTAAATTACAACTAAAACAATTGAATGTTTGAAACACCTAATATGTAAAAGTGTTTGTGACGTTTTGAATTTTAATCATGCATGTGATGTGTAAGAATGATCCATGGGGCTTTCGAGCTCACTTCCATTTTATTTTTCAAGTACACAAGGATATAGAGTACTGTGACCTACGTCAGAAGACTCTCACTTTTGATTGGAAACCTCATGGGGGAGGTTATCTAAGATAGAAGGTTTTGAAGGTAGTATTTTGTTTATTTTTACTGAATCGATTTATATATATTTATTTTGGTTTTGGATTTCAGTCAATCATGTCATTGAATAATATTATATGTTCAACATTTCCTATTTTAATAGAAGTTTTTTGAAGAAATTCTGTTGCGTGATTTGTGAATTATGATTTGTAATTTTTTTATTTTAGTTTATTTTGTCTAACTGTTGAAATTCGGTGAATACGGTGAAAGTTATTTTGATTTTTAGTTTTATGCAAAATGTGTTTTTAGATATGTTTCTTTGAAAGGTTTCTATCAGCAACTCAAATTTGAAGATAAAGATTATAATAGAAAAAATTTTAGTAACATTCTAATTCTCATCCAGGCAATGACCCGCATGTGAGGCATCTCTGCCAAGGGGACACATCTTCGCACTAAACCCGTACCACGTGACAGGAGGTCCAATTGTGAGTCGGGATGTTACAAATATGCTATCAGAGCCCAATATTATGATATACTGGGCTAGACTTGATTTTTACCAAATCTGATTTTTACTGAAATGGAGATTTCTCCTAATTTTATTTTAACTAAAAATGAATTTCATTGGATTTGATTTTCATCGAAAAAATGAAATTTTCTAAATTTGATTTTGAAAATTAGTACAAGGGGTAGGAGAGTAAGTGATGCCATCTTACTTGAGTTGGGTGATACAAGTATAGGTAGTTGTCACTAATAGTTGTCCTCTTCTCAAGATAAAGGTCCCATAAGGCTTGATGTTCTTCTACAGGAGAATGTCCCTAACAGTTGACCTTTGTCCAAATTAAAGGTTCTAGAGGGTTGATCGCTACTCAGGAAAGGTCTAAGACTTGGGATCGATGGTATCACGAGGAATAATTGTATAAAACTAGATAAAAGTTAATATTAGGTGGCTAGAGGTTTAGACAAGATTGAGGTAATGCCAGAGTACTTGAGTCACTAGCTACAAGTGTAACTTGAATACTGAGAGGCATCCCCAATAGTTGATCTCTTCTCAGGGAAGGAATCCCTGAAGGTTGATGGACCTTCTTAGAAGGAACACTGTCCCCGATGGTCCGATCCCAACTTTGAGAAGATGTCCTTGAAGGTTGATCCCTACTCGGGAAAAAGTCCGATTTGGGAACTATGGCATATAGAGATGCAATGGAATTGAATACCATTACCATAGGTCTAGGTAGAGACCGGGTGTTGTTTCAAAAGCATAGTGGATCAGAAGTAAAATTAAAAGACTTTAGGGCATAGGTTAGAGACGAAAAATGTGGATGCACGCACACTTGTTTGGTCAGGACCCGAGTTTGGGAGGATCTTGTATCTCTAGTCTCTTTGTAGGATGGGGTTGCATAGGGATTTGGGGTACGGATGAATCCTAAATTCGAAGGATGACAAACCATGTTTGGCGAGTGATCAATTTCTTTGGCTAAACTTGTACGCACTATATTGTATTAAGATGGGGTGGTATAGTATGGTGGGTCTTACGTCAGCCTTAGAACACATCTGTGGGTGCACTGTCGCGCTATGTTTAACTAAAGGATCCGATTAAACATGGCAGGACATTTGCAGTCATGGATATCGAAACACTTGTGCCATTGTATGAGTGTAATGTAATTCTCAGTGGAAGTCTGTGTGGAAGGGCGAGCGTTGGATGGGGCACACAGACTTGGAAGCACAGATAAAAGCTTGGGATTGCATTATGCCAACATGCATCGTTTGTTTGTTTGTTGGGTGATTGTTTGTAATATATATAGTATAATTATTTTGAGCATCATAACCCGAACTTATGTACCTAGAAACAAACGAAATGCTGCCGACTTAGAAGCATAAACCCCTAGACCACTGAGACAAAGCGAGAACTTATAAACATGAATCTAGAGTTACAGTAGCATGATAAACGCAAAAAGGGTATCGGTGGGTAGGAAACAATGAAAATTATCACAAGTCTTAGTATCCAAAGTTGTAGACATAAAGCTTGATTTGATTTGATGATTGAAATTGCTCATGTCAGTAGGATTAAATTATTGGATACTGGAATAATTTGTCTTATTGATAATGTCGAGCATAAGGGAAGAACATAGTGGAATGATAGTCAGAAGATGAATGAAAACGAAATTGCCTGAACAACTCAAATCTATCCTAGGTAAGAGCATACATCAGATTATTGGTAAGCTCCCATAATTCTTTTATGAAAATGTCATGGATGTCACACACAATACCTGGGTTAGAATATTACTGTTCTTGTATCAAATCACGCTAGAGTTTGTGAAGCCGTAGTTCTTCTTAGCGTTAATTTGAAAAGAAGACTATGTTCACAATCTTTCCGCTGAAAATAGGATGGACATTGTTCCAAAATCACCAATGACAATTGAAGATATGATACCTCAAACTAAAAAGATGGTGACCATTGTGGAACACTAGGAATCTACTTGGGATTACGGAATTGCCCAGTTATGTGAAAGGCTTGAGGAAATATAAACTAATTCTTAGAGAATACTTTTAAAGGAGCAACAAACTGATATCCTTTACCATTGCAAGATGATGAATCTAATGTGGGCAGATAAATACCCCAGCTATTTCCATGAATCTGATGAATAGGATTTGATTGAAGGTCTTCTACGTAGGATCAGAGTGGCATAGCGAAAGAGAAATGGGCTAGTGAAATTGTAGATCGATAGACAAGCATGGTTTACTTCTTACCAATTCGATCTATAGACTTAGTGAATCAACTACGAGAATGTACATACAATTAAGTATCAACTTGACTCAAATTTTGAGGATGAAATTTTATTTAACAGGGGTAGATTGTAACACCCTGAAATTTTTTGAATGCTTATACGTCGAGAGTAAATATAAAAGAAAGATGAGAAATCAAAATAAATTAACAAAAAGAAAAATAAAAATAAAATAAATAATAGTCTTTACAATATGAGAAAAAAGATAATAGATTTTTGAAGTAATAATATCAAAGTAATATATATATATATATATTAGGTTTGCAAAAAAAAAAAAAATTAGAATCATGTTTTATTTAAATATAGATATAGACTATGGTTTGAAAGAAATAAACAAGTTAAAATGTTAGTTGATGAAATTTTTGGTAGAAAAAAAAATGAAATGATGAAAGCTTGGTTATTTGATTGAAGAAAGAAAAATTAGATAACGCTGAATTAAAAATCAAATATGGGTTTGAAAGACAAAAATCCCATGTTGAGTGATGAAAAAATTGGGTTGATTGAAAACCATATATATATATATATCATTTGATTTAAAAAATAATAATATCTGAAATTTCTAGTTTTTGGAAAAAAAGGAAAATTTTATAAATTTTGGGAAGCTTCACAAATAGAAAAACGAAGAGAAATCTGGAATTTTTAGTGATTTTGGGTTTGTTTGATTTGGATGGTTCTTTAGTTGGAAAGATGAACAAGATTGTTTGGATTTTGATTTTGGGCAAAAGAAGAAATCGATTTGGGGGGTTTTTTGCTTGCCATTGTGTGTGATTCACGAACTAGAAGAAGAACAAAAATCTGGTTGGATGGCCGTGATTCGTGAATCACAATGAAAACGAAGATTGGAAAGAATAAAATCTAGTTTTTGGGGCAAAGAATGAAAGGGTTTGGCTATGATTTTGTTGGGTTTGGATGAAGAAAAATTCTCAAATTTGGAATTTTTTGGTTTGGTCTGTGAAGATGAGAAGCAAGGAAGAAGAAGAAGCAAAGAACGAAATGAAATCTCATATATGAAGCACGAAATAAGGAACGAAAAGGTGAGTTGCTGGATTTTGGTCCTTGAAAACAGAGGAACAAACAAGATGAAGATCGTTTCAGATTTGATTTTTGGGAAGAAACTAGTGAGTGTTGCATTGAAGAAGAAGAAACCAGATTTTTTTTTGTTGGCTTTTGCTGGTTGGTGGTCAGCTGGACGAACAAAGAGGAGGGGATGTAAATTTGGGGCATTTTTGGGTTTTGAAGTGACGAAGATGAGCTGCAATCCGGGCATTCTTGATGAAGAAGATGAGTAAAAACAAAGGAATGTGTTGTTGCCAGCTGAAGAACAAAAATCAACTAGCTGGTTGTGCGGCTGGTCCGTGATGAAGAGGAAGAACGAATGCATAAGAGGCTAAGAATCTGGGTGTGCATCGCATGGATTGGAAGCAAATTTGTTTGGGTTTTGGTGTTCTGTTATGCACAAGCATAAAATAGAGGAATGAAGATGAAAAACCAGTAGCTTGTGTGTTTGCTGGCCGTGATACGCGTTTGGTTCGCGAAGACACAACTACTACTATGTTTGGGCATTGCTGCATGAAGAGGAATGAAATCAGAAAATCTGGTTGTGCGTTTGTTCGTGCGTGAAGAAGAAATTTACAGCTGATGTGTTCGTATGCGAAAGAGAATTTGCAACAAAAAAGGGTTTCGTCTTTTGGCATCGTTCGCCCGAAGAAGAAATAGTAGGAAGAACTTTTGTTGTGTTTGCTCAGGCGAGGAAGATAAAGAAAGGTATAATGCGTCTGTTTTTTTATTTTTCATTTGAAATTCTAGATAGTTCAAAATTTATTTTCTTCAATTTTAGAGGTGAAAAATGAAATTTAAAAAAATTTAAACTTATGGTAGTAAAAATATAAATTTAAAGTCCTATTTAATCTTTCTATGTTAGAACTATTATTTTTTTATTTATGTGGATATTTGGATTAATGTTTGAAAAAATATCAAAATTTAGGGGGTTTGAAATTTCGGAGATTTGCAACTAAAGCTTGATGCTAATAGTAAATATTAAAATTTTCTTATTCAAATAGAAATTATTAAATCATTTAAGAAAAAGCTTTAAGATGAAATTATTTTATTTTTTAAGAAATCTATGATTTATATTTATTATTTTGAAGATAAATAATTTTTCATGAAATGAATAATTTATTTTAAAAGAGTAGCTTAGGGATTTCTATATGATAAATTAGTAATTTGGAGTTTAGTTCAAATTTTAGATACAAAAATCTTATTTTAAGTGGAATGACATTTATTGGACATAAGTGAATTATTTTTAGAGCCCAAATTTAAGTTTTAGTATTTTTAACTTATTAGTTCTAATTTAAATAAATTTATTTAGAAGTAAATAAATTGTAGAAGCATAAAATTTAATTATTAATTTTTTTAATTTCAGATTAAGAAAATCGGAGAATTTAGGAATTATTTTAATTTGAATATATAAAATTTTAGAATTTAGGAATAATCCTAAATTAGTTAAAATTGATATTTAGATTTTATAATTATTTTAGAAATTATTTAAGCTTACGAATATTTTTGAATGAGATTGAATGTAAATTAAGAACTTAGAAAATTTTTATTGATTGATGAATTTCAGATCTTGCAATTTTAGAGTATCGAATAGCTCAAAAGAAAGTAAGGTAGTCCTGAAGGTCTGACATATCAGGTGGACATGATTTCCTTGCTCATACGTATTATGTAGATTCAAAATTCGAAACAATTGTTTGATTAGTTCTAGATTAATTAGTGTTGGCTGTGGAAATTGATGAAATTGTTTGGAGTGCTTGGTGATGTTATGATGAATAATTATTTATTTATTGCTCGCACAAATAGGAAAACATGCACTTAAACTTCATTATTTACTCATGTAAGCTGTCATTTTCAATAGCATGTATTATTTGATAAATTTCTATGATATGTGTTATGCCTTAGCATGATTGAATTTGTTTATGCAACTAGAAATAAGATGAAAAATTATTAAGAATCTACGTACCAGTGCAATCGACGAGCCTGAAGCGGATCGAGGTGGTATCACCTATTTGCCACTGCTTGATTTCGACGACTTACAATGCGGATCGTAGGTATTCTCAACCCTAAGCTATCTGGGACAGCTAGAAGTCCTTGAGAGATGGTACTACATGGTAGTAAGTACACTCCCTCGGATTGTGATTCTGATAGGTAACATATCTTAGGCATTACCTGAGATTTGTTATTCTTTTTAATCACAAGGAATACCAAGAGTTATCTCAACACTCTTCTGGTCTTAGATTATAACTAAAATAATTGAAAGTTTGAAACGCCTAATGTTTGAAAGTGTTTGTAATGTTTTGAATTTTAATCATGCATGTGATGTATATGAATGATCCACAGGGCTTTCAAGCTCACTCCCATTTTATTTTTCAGGTATATATAGACATAGAGTACTGTAAACTACGTTCGAAGACTCACTTTTGATTGAAAACCTCATGGGGGCCGTTATCCGAGATAGGAGGATTTGGAGGTCTATTTTGCTTATTTTTACTGAATCAATTTACATATATTTATTTTGGTTTTAGATTTCAGTCAGTCATGTCATTGAACAATATTATATGTTTAACATTTACTATTTTAATAGAAGTTTTTTTGAAGAAATTCCACTAAGTAATTTGTGAATTATAATTCGTAATTTCTGATTTTAGTTTATTTTGTCTAACTGTTGAAATCTGGTGAATACGGTGAAATTTACTTTGATCTTTAGTTTTATGCAAAATATGTTTTTAGATATATTTGTTTGAAAGGTTTCTATCAAGAACTCAAATTTGAAGAAAATGATTTTGGTAGAAAAAATTTTATTAACATTCTAATTCTTATCCAGGCGACTATCTGCACGTGAGGAATCTTTGCGAAGGGGGCGCATCTCTATGCTAGACACATAGCACATGACGGGAGGTCCGATTGGAAGTTGGGGTGTTACGCATATATATATCCAAATTTTTTGGATTTTCTCGTTTATTATTTATATCATTACTTGATTTATCAAGCTCTTCAAATTCTCCAATTTTACACCATTTTTCTCATTTATACAATTATTTTTCAAAAATTGAATAATTTACCCAAAAATTACATTTTTTCTTTCAAAAATTTCATTAATTACTTCAAAAATTTAATAATCACTCTAAAAAAATTATATTCTTCCAAAAATTATATTTTACTTATAATTTAATGTATTTTTTTCTCAAAATTATATTTTTTTTCTAATTATTCTAATTTTTTTCAATAAATAATTTAAAATTAGAAAAAAAAAGAAAATTCGTGTATTTTCATTAAAATTTCAGAAAATACATGATCAAACCCATAAATTTTTTGTGTATCAAATTATGGGTCGTCACATTTTCTTTCCTAGTTTTTTAGTCTTGTTTAAATCAAATGTGTTGACCCTAGTTTCCTTTGTTACTTTTAAAGATGTTCCATTGAAATAAAAGGTCTTTGTAACCTTGGATATTGTATCCAAATTTTCAAATAATGGTATTTATTTCATTTAAAGATTTCAAAGTGTTTTGTGCGGAAGCTACACAAGTTGAAATGACATAGGAAGTCGCATAGAATTGGGACAATGGAAAGATAGAAAGAAAGAGAAAAAGTGATGTTCCCACCTCTGGAGTGGTCGTGAAGGATGCTCACACATGGTGATAATGTGTTGATTTGTTGACCTTGAGGGTAGCACGGTAATTGCACCCTTTGAACAAGATTTCTCGGGTCACAAGGGGGTGGCGAGGTATTACAAATGTCCCCCACATGCATATGAATAACAAAAGCTTAAAATTGAATGAGCTTCGTGTTCGAGGGTGCATCTACGAATGATTTGATCAAAATAGAATTTTCATAGATAAGGTTCATCCCAAACATAATATTTAACATCACTCTTTCTTTATCTTTTTTAGCTATAGACAAATCACCTGGTAACATTTTTGTGACCAAATAATTAACTATATCTGAATACCATGTATTGCTTCTTGTATGGGGAAAGAGGTGTTCATCTGGAAAACTCTTGTTCAAATGCAATGGGGCTTCACTGGTGAACAATCTACTAAGGTAATCAACTACCAAGTTTTTTGCTCCTTTTTTGTCATGAATTTTCAAATCAAATTTTTTCAAAAGAAGGATCCACTGAATGCGTCTTAGCTTGGCTTCTTTCTTGGAGAAAGATATTTGCAAGTTGCATGGTCAAAATAAACATTAACTTTAGACACAAGCAAAACAAGATTTTTCTATGGCAAAAGCAATGGCTAAAAGCTCCTTCTTCATTGCTATGTAGTTCGTTTGGGCATCATCCAACATCCTTGAGGCATAGTAAATGACATGAGAGATGTTCCCAACTTTTCTCCCCAGCACAACCCCAATATCATGGTTATTCACATCACACATAATTTCGAAGGGAAGATTCCAATTTGAAGGTTGAATTATGGGGGAGGAGGTCAACAACTCTTTGAGCTTATCAAAAGCCTTCTTGCACATATGATCAAATTCAAATGTTGCTTTTTTTTTTTTGCAATAATCAACATAAGGGTTGAGTTCAAAAGTCCTTGATGAATCAATGATAAAAATTTGCATGCACAAGAATAGACAAAATTTCCTACACACCCATGAGGTAAGGCAAAGATTTAATCACATCAATTTTTGTCTCATCCACTTCAATTCCCCTAGACGGAATTTCCTAGATATTATTGAAGATTCATTTACAACTTCTCCAAGTTAATAGGACCTATGACTAAATTAACTAGGAAAGGGGTCAAGTTTGTTTGGGATGACTAATGTGAGACTACATTCTAAGAACTAAAGAAGAGGCCGACCACAACAACAATATTGACTACCCTAACACTTAGATTTGGTTATGTCGTGTACACTGATTCATTGAAGAATGGTTTGGGTGCAGTATTAATGCAATAAGGAAAGGTGGTTGCACATACCTCATGATAGCTCAAGAATCATGAACTTAATTTTTCAACTCATAACTTGAAACTCACCATAATATTTTTTGCCCTAAAGATCTCGAGACACTATCCTTATGGTGAAAGGTTCAAATTGTAAAAGCTTGAAGTACATATACACTCAGAAGGAATGAAACCTCAAACAGAGATGACAGATGGAATTCTTGAAGCACTATTTCTTTCAACTAAATTATGATCCAAGAAAGGCTATTGGAGTGGTTGATGCCCTTAGCAAGAAGTTCAATAAAACAAAATAAGAAAAAGCTCAAATGTATCAACTGGTTGATGGTTGTAACTTGGGTACAAATACTGAGGTAGAAAGAGTGATTCTTTATGCGATGACTTGTCAACAAGATTTGTTCAAGCAAACTAGAGATGAGTAGGAGCTAGACAAATGGCTCATAAGCCTCACAATGGGAGTCAAATAGAGTAAGCACAATGATCTCATGATTGATATAGATAGGATGCTGAGATTGGGAGATAAAATGTGTGTACTAGAGAGCAAGCAAACAAAAAAGATAATACTAGATGAAGCATACAATTCAAAATATACATTGCATCCATGAGGTGATAAGATGTACCAAACCTTCGAAAGACTTACTAGTGGAAGGGAATGAAGGGAGACGTATCCAAGTATGTCTTTAAGTGTTTGACATGCTAACAAGTGAAGACTGAACATCAGAAACCCACAGGTTGACTATAACTTGTCCCAATAATTGAATGGAAGTGAGACAACATCATGATGAATTTTGTGAGTGGGTTACCCAAGAATCAAAAGGGGGAAGACAGTGTAGGTAGTTGATCAACTCATGAAAATGGCACATTTTCTACCGATTTGATCCACATACCTAGTTAGTAAGCTAGGAGAACTCAATGTGAAAGAGATTGTGAGAATCATCAAAGACCATTTTCTCATATATGGATGCAATATTTACATCTCAATTTTGTAGAGCTTATGAAGGGCATTGGGTACAAGGTTGATCATGAGCACGACATTCCATTCTCAAATGGATGGGCAATTAGAGAACGTAATTCAGATTTTAGAAGATATGTTGAGAGCATGCATCCTTGATTAAAAGAAAATTGGAATAAGTACCTATATTTAGTAGAATTCATTTATAAGAATAGTTATTAGACGAGCATTCAAATGGCTCCATATGTATAATAGGCCTTGTAGATCTCCATCATGTTGGGTAGAGCTTGAAGATTATGTACTTACTAGTCCAAACTTGGTTGGAGAAATGAATAATTAAGTCAAACTAATTCAGAGGAGATTAGCCATGACCCAAAGTTGGTAGAAGAGTTATTTTAACAAATAGAGAAGACATCTGAAGTTACGCGAAGGTGACAAAGTGTTTCTGATGGTTAGGTTACAAAAGGATATTCAAAGATTTTGGCAAAAGGTTAAACTCTCACTGAGGTTTATTGGACAATTTGAGATCTTAAGACGAATGGTAGATTGTGCATATGAGCTAGATCTGCCTAGTAGAATGTCCTTAATACACAATGCATTTAATGAATACTATAAAAGTATGAGCCAGACCCCTCCCACCGCATACATTGGGAGGTGATAGAAGTACGCGATGATGCTACATATGAGGAAGTTTCAGTTAACATACTTGATCACAAGACATAGAGCTTAACACCTGAAGGACATTGGTTCTACACACGTAGAACACATGTAAGTACTTCAAATTTTGAGGACGAAATATCATTGAAGGGGGTACATTGTAACATGTTAGAAAATTAAGGAATTTTTAAATAAATTAAAAATCATTAATATCGATTATTTCCAACATGTGTGAATAAATAAATAAATAAATAAATATTATTTATTTATTTATGAAATTTTAAATCTAAACTCAAGAGCATCATAAAATATAATATTTTAATTACAAGAATGACTCAATAACTTGGTAGTTAAAACTATATCTTAATAATAAGAGGTTTCAAGTTTGAACTCAATTGCTTTTTTTTTGCTCGACAAATAAATAAATAAAAACTAATTAAAGGAAATAGTTTAATAATGATCTTGAATAATGTTTATAGATTAATATAATATTATTAAATTGATTAATAAATAATGTACATAATATTGAACCGAGACAAGTAGCACATCTTTTACTATGGCTTCATAGAATTAATTTACACCAAAGACCATAGAATTATTGAATAAAAATTAGGCACCAAAAATTTGAATTTCAAAATTTATATTTTAAAATCAAAAGCATGTCATAATATGGATTATTTTCGATCAATAGCATCATGAAAATATTCTCAGTTACTTACACTATAATAGGATGGTTAAAAGGAGAGAATAAAGAGGATAATTGACATTTAAAAGTTCTTAAAAAGTAGAAGAGAATTAGGAAATTAAAGAAACAATGAAATATCATGCATTAAGTGAAAATAGGAAGAAATCAAAAGCCCCAAGAACCCATTTTTCTCATCAAGGACATCCCACATTTTACACTGGTCAAAGCATAGGATTTCATCAAAATCTCACACACACTCTCTCATTTCGGTGGCCCAAGAGAAGAGGAGAACAGAACCCTAGGGTTTGCACAAGAGAAAACCCTACACTTGCTACTATTCTTTCACCCCCATACATAAACCCTTGAGTGACCTTTTTGTTCTTTTTTACACTCGTCACCTTTATGCCATTTCCATCATCTCATCACCCTAGAGCAACCAATGAGAGACACCTAAGGAGCACAAGAAGATCAAGGAAGAAGATTGTGAAGGTGAGTAAAGTTATGAATTTCATACAGTGTTCTCTTTTCTTCTCTTCACCAAACCACTACCCAAATCCACCCAATTCTCCATGTTTTAGCTCCTATTGGAAAACTTCTCTAGCACATTTTCAACCCTTAAAAATTTCCTAAAGATCAACCAAACACTAATGAAAAACAAAGTATCACCAGAACTCTTCAAGCCTAGCCATCTCCTCACTTGGACCCATGTTTTTGGCCTAAGGAGAGCCCACTCATCAAACGTCCCTATGATTGTACAAAATCTACTATTTTCTCATCAAATACTTCAAACCTTCTTTTAATAAACACCAAACATTCATTTGAAAACCTCTTATAAAGGCCATGCAAAATTCCTATAAAACTAAGCCATGCAAAATTCCTATAAAACTAAGTCAAAACTTGATGATCTCGAGGCTCCTAAGCTCACATGCTCCATTGTCATTAATCTCTCATTATCTTCATTCCTACAATTAAAATAATATTTCGTAATGAGTAATTAATTATAATTAATTTATACAATGCATGTGACTAAATATTAATATATTAACCTCGTTGAAAATATATGAATTTATATAAAAAGAAGTTAAATATATTTTATAATTAATTACTAAATAATGAGCCTTAAATTATGATAATGCTCAATTATAAGATAATAAATTTAATGTCAAAATAAGCATTATCAAGAGCCCACTCATCAAACGTCCCTATGATTGTACAAAATCTACTATTTTCTCATCAAATACTTCAAACCTTCTTTTAATAAACACCAAACATTCATTTGAAAACCTCTTATAAAGGCCATGCAAAATTCCTATAAAACTAAGCCATGCAAAATTCCTATAAAACTAAGTCAAAAAATCACGTCCAACTTACACTATGTGCACCTTTTCGGCTTGTTATCCATTTGATGTTGTAAGTCCATGTTTTAATATGTTTTAGTGTTTGTAATGCAGCCTCAAAGGTTATGAAAATAATAAGGAAAGGAGGGGTAGAAGTCACTCAAAGAAGAAGAAGAGCTTACAAAGAAGGTTTAATCTCTTTAAAACCTTAGTTTAGGGTGTTTCTTTTGCACATATGCATGATCGCCATTAGGGAATGAGGTAAAGTGTGATTTTTAGCATAAAGATCACCATCGTTGGATATGTTTTGAGATATGTAATGGCAACCAAACATCATACACGCAAACCTTTAGGCTATGCAGGCAAATACACCAAAAAAAAGGATGTTTTAGGCATTTTATGTGCAAATCACATAAGCAGCACTAAGGGCATAATAGTAATTTTATTGTCCTAAGAAAAAATGGACATTTTACTTGAATATTGACACATGTACATTAATAATAATGATACGTACATAATTTTTCATAAAATATGACTTGATTAAAGGATTTTTCCTTTAATCAATTAAGTATAAAATTAAGTACATGTAGATATCTATTATACTATACATAGAATAAAATTAGTTAATAGCATTTAGAAAAATTGGCACATAAAACAAGTCCAATGATCACTAATAAAGTATGATATAGATGAATACATAAAAAGTTAATAAATAATTATATTAAAATTAATGAAATCGACATAGTGGATAAAAAATATAAAGAATAATCAGTGGGCCCAAAAACATTGTATAGCTATAGATTGACATGTGGTAAGTGTGTGGACTGAAAATTAGATAAGAACCAAGGTGGAAGCATGGGAATACCCCTAGTGAACATCCCTTAAGGATAGAATTGAAAGAGAATTGGATGAGTTTGAGTTTGAATACGATTCTAAACCATATCTATGAGATTTTGCTGAAAGATAACCACTTACACCTATCTAAAATCTATCCAAAATAGGGAGGGGGCGTGATTCTCTTTGGGATTAAATTCTAATGCCATAGTTTTAGGAGTTCTGACCTGATTAGAATTTAAATTCTTAGGCATTTAGATAAGATAGGAACATTATTTTCTCATAACTATCCAAAATCTATCCAAAACCAACTAAGAACCTATCCTAAACTCATGAGATGATTCAGAATTTCACATGCATGATTCTAATCAAATTCTAGCCGACTTTCATTCTTCGAAAACACCCTAGTCAACTTTCCCATTTCCCCTTTAAGTGAATTGGCTCCTCTTCTTCCTCTTTTTCATATCATCATCACACCTCCTTGCCATTCAACTGAATTCTACCATCCTATACTCTCAAAAAACATCCTTGGTCCCTATATTCAAAACTGTTGGAATTTTATAGGGATCAATCGCAAGCACACGATCAAATTAAGTAAAGAGGGTATAATATTCTATACTCTACTCTTTGTTATTTTATTTGCATGTTTTATCATACATTTGATCTATGTGTTTAAGATAGGAAATCAATTGTTAATGATTAGAGTATTATAGCTATTATATTGCTTATATGCTTTGATTCACATAACTAGTTAAATTACGTATGCATGTATATCTAAAATAGGATACTTGATAATACTTCATTTGAAATTAAATAAATAGTTTTGATTAAATTAAATTGAGATGTTAGAATAATCTCAAATTAGATTAGGTATTAGTTTGTCTTAAAAAGTATTTTGTGACGACCCATATTTTGGACATCAGATTGACGGATCTGACACATGTATTTTCTTGAACTTTAAATGAAAATACATGAATTTATCCCAAAATTTTCTCAATTTTAAGTTAATTATTAAAAAAATTACAAATAATAAGAAAAATAAAATTTCTGGAGAAAAATAATTAATAGGATTGATTATTGGATTTTTGGAATAACTATGAGATTTTAAAGTGATAAATGGAATTTTTGAGAGAAAAAATATGATTTTGGATGGATTATTCAATTTTTAGAGAAAATAATTGAATAAATGATGAAATGTTGTCTAATGGGGACAGGTCGATGAAAAATGATGAATGAATGATTTTTACAATTTTAGAGAAAAAATGGTGAAATCCGGATGTATATACATGTATATTAAAAGAAGGGGAACACAGAATTAAAGAAAAAAATAATAATAAAAAAGGGGGAGGAATCAATGCACGGGTCGAATAGCCCGTGCGGGCTGATTTTTGGTTGGGGCCACTGGCCCGACCGCTTTGTGCAGGTGGTTGGCCCACAGACTTTGGTGCCTAACTCGTGGGCCGGCCCACGCACCCAATAGATGTAGCCCTTGTATCCTTGTCATTTTATGCATGAATCTGCCGATTTTTGGCAGATTTTTGGTGATTTTCTGGGCATTTTCCACCAAGAAAACCATAGGAATCCTTGGTTTTTGATCCATGGTTTTGAGGTGGCCAATGGATGATGCCAACTGGGCATCCAGCATGGGAGCTTGGAGGCCACATGTCATCCTATTTGGCCATTCAAGCACCCTTTCATGCAACAAAACCACCTCTTGAGCTAAAGTTTCAGATTTTCAATTGTTGTAGCCATATTCATTGGCTTGTATCTTCCTCGTTTCTCATCCATTTCCCTTGAATCTTAGTTTGTTTTAAAGCTCTTACTACCATCTATGAAGTCCCACAAGCAGCTCACTGAATCTCAAAACTATTTGAAGCTGAAACCCCCAAGAAGAGGTGTTGTTCATCGTGTCCAAACCCAGAAAATAGAAAAATCTGTGTTGAAGCCACCTTTGGAGCTTCGATTCATAGGCCATTTCGAGTCCATTTTGGAGGTAAGACTATCCATCTTCTTCCTTTCCATGTGTACTCTAACCTCCAACTGTTAGAAAATGAAAAAAATAAGGCTTTACACATGTTTTCTGAGCTATTAAGTTGGTTATCTACTCATTGTTCCAATAGTGTGACAGGAACTGTGTTAGAGCAACTTTAAGGGGTTGTAACATCTCAAAAAGTTCATATGAAATTTGAGTTTTCACTAAGAAAATCATACGAAATTGACAAATGAGAATTTTGGCAAGTCATAGTTTACCAAAATGAGGAATAAAAAATTAATTTAGTGGATTTTTGGAAGAAAATATATGAATATAATATATATTATGGAATATCATAGCCAAAAATACAAGGATATGTGCAATTTTTTATGAAAACAAGATTAGAAAGTCAATCGGGATCGAGATTTGGCAAAAATCCAAAAAGAAAGCAAGAAATTCGGCTGAAAAAATAAAAAATAAACTTAAAAACACTATGAACCATAGATCTGGAATCTAATCTAATGATTTGACGGCCACGATCAAAATCGCACATATGCACGAGCACACTGGATCATCAAGACGAACGGCCAGAGATTCGTGTACAAAACTCGAGGATGATCGTGCGGCCAGAACGAAATTTGTTGATCGCGAAATCAGATCCGCACATCGTGTTTGAGGATCATCCAACGATTGAGATCGAAGCCGCGTTAAGAGATCGCAAACAGTGATGCGCTCGAGGATCATCAGACGATTCAAATCAAAGCTGCGTTGATTAGATTGCGAACAGCGTTGCACTCGAGGAAAATCCAACGATTCAGATTCAAAGATTCTGATTTCTGTTGATTGATCTGAGATCGATCCAACGGCTTAGATGAAATTCGAAATTTAAAATACGAAAATTATTGAAAAAATAACGAAAAATACAAAAAAATCAGAAAATTTTGAAAAATAGTTTCTAAATTCCAAAAAAAAATTTCTAAAATTCGAAAAAACACTCATTTTGCTCCAAAAATTAGAAAGTACGAAATTAGGGGGAATTATGGTGTTTTATTCAAAGAAGAACACAAAACTTTCTAATTTTCTCCCTTGGAAAACCTATATAAACCCCCCTAGACTCTCAATTTCATTCATTCCAAAAAAATAAGAGTTGAATTCTCCTCTTATTTTTTGTAAGCCTTCTTTTTGGCACCTTTTCCCATCTTCCCTTCTTGTGTGTGTGAGAAGTTCTTCTCTCGAATTTGGACAATTAAGTTGGGTGATCTTCATTGGCACTAGTACGTGGGGGGAATTGTTGTCAAAATTCTGGAAGAAAGCGTCACAAGGTGGAAGTGATTTCTAGAACACCCTTCTATTCTTATTTGAATTCATGGCATGCTCATTATTGTGTGTTTTTCACTGAATTCAAAGATTTTCAACTTCAGTTCTAGAATTTTAAATGTTTGTTTTAGTATTTCAATTTTGATTCATGTTTGAGAAATCATATCATCCATACCAAGTTAGTATCATGCTTACGCTTTTAAATTAAATTATGATGCATGTTTTATGAGTATTTCATGAATTAACTATGTATATTCTAAATTTTAGTTTGAATTCATTTTTTGAAATTTATTTTATGAGATCATGATATGAGAATTAAACAAAGACGATGGAGATAATAACCACGTACCATCATAGTAGTCAAGGCAACACTATGGATGTTCTTTTCATATGACTTAGGTCATATGGTTTTTAGACCTAAGTACTTGAGGGTTGTGTACCACTGGTAGGTTACCATGTGTAACGGGTTGATGTCGACATGTGCCACTAGTGGGTTGATGCCGAGTGGGCCCTATTTACTTAGTTAAGAGCATCAAGGGATTAAAGGCTTTTTTGGTCTGAGACTAGACTTAAACAAATTGTTGTTTGAAACGCCTAATGATTGCAAGTGTTTGAATTATGATTGTGTTATGAGTTAGAATATGAAAGATGGTTGTTCAAAAAGGATCCACTAGGCTATGTGTTCACTCTTCATTTCTTATTTTTCAAGAACATGAACACATGGAACAGTTGAATATAGATAGTTTCTTAGAAATTGTCTACAGTATTATATTTTTTAGAATTTTAAGGGCATGTTGCCCAAAGTTTTATGCTTTTCTACTGAAAAGTATTTTGAAGTCTTCCGCTGTAACAATTAATTTTTTTTTGAAGAGTTTAGTACTCTCAATTTCTATTATGAATAAAATAGTTTAAATTTCTTTATCTCTTTTAATTTGCCTTAATTTTTATGAAATTTTGTATTCTTGAATTTTATACAAAGGCACGAGATATTAAAAAGAAAAGAACAAGTGTGTGTCACTTGTAATGTAGCACCATTGTCAAGAGAACGGTGGCGATGTACACTGCTTAAAAGATACGGGAGTTGGGGTGTTACAAGTGTGGTAAGAAAGCCTAGGCATTAGTTATTGAGCCAAGAATTAGAAAGTTATTCTAATACGAAAGGTGGTATCAGAGTCGAGGCTTTAAGTGCCTTGGGCTTAAGATAGTAAACATGTGTTGATTAGGCTAGTGATAGAAAGTAAAACATTAGTTGCTCGATAAGAATCAGAAACCCAAATTAGGGCTTCACCTTGAATTGAATTGAATTGAATTTAGAATGCTCTACCTTCAATTTTTGAAATTGAAGAATGTTTTAGAATGTTTTTACAAAAATGGAAATATATGTTTTGAAAATGTTTTTGTTTGGATACAAAGACTACAAGTTGAGCTGATAGTGGGTAAGCTTTGTCCCGAGTAAACTTAAACATTGAAAGGGAGTTGGGTTATCCCGCCCTAGAAAATGCGGTTGCTAAGCAGACTTCGTTCTCGTTGCTCGATTTGGAGGTTGTCCCACCAGCTTATATGAGTAGTCGAAGTTGAAGAACACTCTTATTTTTTATAAAAGAAAATTAGAAGGTGGAATAGGGCAATGAATTGATTAGAAGTCGAAAAAGATGGCAAAGGTGGTATCCTGGCCAGACAGAGGTTGTAAGTCAACCAGAACCAAACCTTAGGTCCAAAGAAAAGACCTTAGGTAGAAACAGGTGTAGCCATGGGTGGCAAAGTGGATTAAAAGCATAAAACTCTAAGACATAGGCTAGAGATATAAAACTTCTGTGAAAACAAAAAATTGTTTGATCAGGACACAAGATCGGGAAACTTCTATAATTTTTGGTTTCTATGTAGTATGGGATGCATAGGAATTCGTGGTTATGGAGGAAGCCTAGACTCAGAGAATGATGGACCATGTGTGGTGAATGATCGGTAACTCTGGCAGAACAGATTTTTCTATGCTCGCTAGTATGGGACGGTTGAGTTTAGTGGGCTCGGGAACCTTAGTTATCGAGCAATTTGCGAAATTGTTTGGATGCAGCTATGTTTTGAGTGAAAGCCTAAGTAGAAGGGTTAAAGTGGTATGGGACATTTGAACTTGAAAGCTTAGGTAGAAGCTTGGAACCTTGCTGTGCTAGCGTGATTGTATGATTGTATGATATGCATGCTGTAATGTTTATTTGCTTTGAGACCAAATCCTGTACCCATGCATGAAAAGAACCTAGAAGAAAGACTTTAGGCCATTGAACAAATCGAGAACCTAGAAACTAAATCTAGAGTCATGGTCGTACGAATGTTTGTTGAAATAAACATTGACATAGAAAAGATGAGTCGAAAAGAGTTCAAAGAGGTCTTCCATGAAAAGTTCTTTCCAAAGACGACACTGTGGAAATTGCAAGAGGACTTCATCAGGTTGAATCAAAAGGACTTAACTATAGCTGAGTACGAGTCAAAGTTTACTAAATTGGATAAGTTCTCTCGGGAGTTGATCTAAGAAGAAAGAATGAAAGATAATTGGTTTGCTCAGGATCTCAAGATTGAGATTCAAAAAGTGATTATGACTCTAAACTTAAAGACATATAGAGATTCTAGGGCATGAACTCAACTTAGAACAAAGGTTGAGAGGAAAAGAAAAAGAGGCTTAGTAATGAAATAGAGAACCTAAAGGCCTAGAAAAAGACTAAGAGTGGTGGAAAGGCACCACAGACCTAGAAATAGGGGCAGAACAAATACAAGTCAAGGGAAGAAGCTAAGAAGCTGGGACTGTGTTTTGTATGCAAGCCGAAGGATCATTTGTTGAAAAATTGCCCAACTGCATCAGATCAGGCTTCCAGTAGCAACAACAAAATACTCAGGGGGGAAGTCAGAATGGGCGACCTCAAGCCAAAAAGAATCAGAATGCCAATCAAGGGCAAAACCAGGGCCGTGGTCAGAACCAGACCAGAATGTTCATGGTTGAGACCTAGGAAGACCAGGCCCCTGCAGTAGAAGGTACGTCCCTATGTTTAATGTTGCTATGTGATTGTTGTTTGACTCGGGTGCCTCAAAATCTTTTATCTCTGAAAAACTAACTGATAGGTTACTACTTGGGACAAAAACAATGCTTGTAACTTTGAATGTGTCCACACCAATAGGGACCATCATGACTTCAAAGAAGATGTGTAGTTGTGACCTTAAGTTTGGGGATAAACTTTTAACAGTCAACCTATATACCCTATCTTTCTATAGCTATGATGTAATCTTGGGGATGGATTAGTTAGATCTGTACCAGGCCCCGATAGATTGTCCTAAGATACGGGTAACCATAACATTATCATCTTGGGAGATCTTTAAAATCAATAGGGATATGCGGAGACTACCAAGGAGTCCAACCCTAGCTTTATTAAATTGTTTGAAGCAAACGGATGAGTTCAAGGAACTCTCTGAAAAGAACCAACTGACTTGAAGAATATTCACGACCTAGCTATTGTCAATGAGTATGAGGATGTGTTCCCAAATGACTTACCTGGACTACCACCAGCAAGAGAGTTAAAGTTCAAGATTGAACTTCACCCTAGAACCAACCCTATAGCCATACCTCCTTATAGAATGGCGCCAGTAGAACTAATTGAGCTGAAAACTCAACTGGATGAGCTCAAGGAGAAAGGTTTCATCATGCCGAGTGAATCACCCCGTGGAACCATAGTATTATTCGTGAAAACGAAGGATGGTTCCTTGCAACTGTGTGTCGACTACTGGAAGTTGAATCAAGCTACAGTAAAGAATAAATATCTTTTACAAAGGATTGACGACTTATTTGATCAATTACGAGGAGCCACTAATTTCTCTAAAATTGATCTTAGGTCAGGATACCCTCAGCTGAGGATTCGAGTTCACCGTGATGCCCTTTGGTTTGACCAATGCCCCGGCTGCCTTCATGGATTTGATGAATCTAGTGTTCAGACAATACCTTGACCATTTTGTAGTGGTATTCGTGGATGATATCCTAATCTACTCTAAATCAGAAGTTGAACACCTAGAATACTTGAGGATCGTGCTAGAAACCCTCAGAAGAAACCAACAGTAAGTGCGAATTTTGGATGGAAACCGTCAAGTTCCTAGACCACGTTGTGTCAGCAAAAACCATCTTTGTAGATCCAAAGAAAGTAGAAGTCGTTATAAATTGGAAGCAACCCAAGACAGAAACAGAAATCAGAAGTTTCTTGGGCTTGGCAGGATACTGCAGAAGGTTCATTAAGGACTTTTCCAAGTTGGCAGAACCTATGACTAAGTTGACCAAAAAAGGAGTTAAGTTCTAGTGGGATGACAATGTGAACGGTCATTCCAAGAACTAAAGACAAGATTGACTACGACTCATGTTCTAGTCACCCCAACTCCTGGTGTTACTTGCACAATGTATATTGATGCTTTGCTGAGTGGGCTTGGAGCAGTGTTGATGCAGGAAAGACAAGTAGTCACTTATGCTTCGAGACAACTAAAGGTCCATGAGAGAAATTACCCTACTCACGACCTAGAGCTAGCGGCCATTGTGTTTGCCCTCAAGATTTGGAGACACTACCTTTATTGTGAGAAATTTGAGTTGTTTGCAGATCACAAGAGCTTGAAGTACATCTACACCTAGAAGGAGTTGAACCTTAGGCAACGGAGATGGATGGAGTTTCTTAAGGATTATGATTTTCAACTACACGACCATCCGAGAAAGGCCAATGTAGTGGCTGATGCCTTGAGTAGGAAGTTCAACAAATAGGAGGAAGAAAAAGGCTAGATGTACCAGTTGATTGAAGACTTTAGGTTAGGTGTAAACCTTAATGAAAATGAAGCCTATCTTTACAATATGTTTTGCCAACTAGACCTATTACATCAGATCAGGGATGAATAGAAGCAAGAAAAGTGGCTTGCTCAACTAATCGAAGGAGTCACGCAAGGAAAACATACTAACTTCAGGATGGATGGTGAAAACATCCTAAGGCTCGAGGAAAGGATGTGTACCTCAGCAGGGATAGAGCAAGCAAATCATACTTGATGAAGCTCATCAGACTAAGTATACCATGCACCCTGATGGGGATAAGATGTACCAGAACCTCAGGAAAACCTACTGGTGGAGATGAATGAAAAGGGACATAGCCAAATATGTCTCTAAGTGCTTAACATCCCAACAAGTGAAAGCAGAACACCAGAAACCCTCTGGAATGTTACAACCACTCCCAATCCCTGAATGGAAGTGGGATAACATTACCATAGACTTCGTCAGTGGTTTACCAGGAACCAAAAAGGAGAAAACACTATTTGGGTGATAGTGGATCGTCTCACCAAAGTGGCTCACTTCTTGCCAATTGGATCCACAAACTAAGTCAGCAAGCTGGGAGAAATCTATGTGAAAGAAATCATCGAACTTCATGGTGTACCCAAGACTATCATGTCTGATAGAGACTCTCGCTTCACTTCATAGTTCTGGTAGAGTCTACAGAAGAAGATGGGTACTAATCTTACCATAAGTACAACCTTTCACCCTCAGATGGATGGTCAATCTGAGAGAGTTATCCAGATTTTGGAAGATATGTTGAGGTCTTGCGTTTTAGACTTCAAGGGGAATTGGAGCAAGTACTTACACTTGGCGAAGTTTGCCTATAACAACAGTTATCAGGAAAGCATAAAAATGGCTCCATTCAAGGCTCTCTATGGAAGACTTTACAGAACCATAGAAGGCTCTCTATGGCTCCATTCAAGGCTCCATTCAAGGCTCTCATATTCTAGTTTTAGAGACTAAATCTAAATGAATTCATAGTATTTGCACTGAAATGATTGAATGTTTATGATTCCTACCTCAAACCTTTAGGTCCACCTTGAATCTACCTTGGATCATTTGTAACACCCCAACCCCCGTATCATTAAGCATTGGATGCATCCACCATTTTTCTTGACAGTGGACTAAACCCAACGGCGGGCCGGGCCGGTGTTACATTACAAGCGATGCACACTTTACTTTCTATTTCAGTCATTTCATGCCTTGATCGTATTTAACCGTACATAACTTAAAATTAAGAATTTAATAAGGCAATA
>JAJIYU010002508.1:0-29968 GCA_030144865.1 Tinospora cordifolia
CCGGCAACAGCTATAACCAACAACAGCAGCTTCCTCTGCCTTCTTCTCCAATCTTCTGTCATCCAGATAACTCGAGACCCCGCTCTCTTCTTCTGCAAGCTCACCGCCAAAACCAGAAAATTCTGGTTTGGCGCCGAAATTGTTACTCTTTTTTTTACTAAGCATGCTGACCGATTTATTTAAAATCTTGTTATAAGTTTATAACTTAATATATATATATTATCCTCTTTAATTTGTTTTTAACCCTTATTATAAGTTTATAAGTGTCACCATTCTATTTTATAATTCACTCGTTCCATTGCCATATGAATTATATGTATTACGAATATTATATGTTACAATTTATATGTGTTACACAATAACGATTATTTCATAGCCCTAAATAAAATATACTTCTATGTGTGAAATTATTTATTATTTCATAATAAATAAACTAATCAATTCTCTTATTTTCACTTGCAACGTAACGTGCTCGTAAAGTTTCAGGGTGTTACACATCTGGTGGGATGCTTGCAAGTGCCCTGATTGTCTTGATTATGATTTTTACCTTACATATGACATTCAGAAGAAGAAAAAGGAAAAAAATTCTCAAGAACGGCTGCAAGAAATGTATGAAATGGGTGACCCTTATGTAGGGTTTATTGAATCTAGTTCTGGAAGATATCAATACTATGTCCTCCTTGACCAAGATTCTGCACAAGATTGTTTCGTTATCTCATATCCTTCTCCTTCGAAGGGCCCCCTTCATAGGATAGAAAAGAAGATCCTTTTGCAATGTGCTAGATGTAATATCAAGTAATGTAGACAAAAATCATGAAACTTGAGGGGCCATAGGTCAGACCAGTGACTGATGCAGAACTTTATGCAACCTCTAGCACAGATGAAATAAGACCTTCGTTTGTTGAACCAGGACTTGAACCCACTGATGACATGGAATCCACTCCTCCTTCAAGAACAAAGGCTCAGAAATCAAATACTGGAGCTTTTAGCACCTTTAATCTTGATGGTATATCGTTTAATGATTGGCTTATATTTTTTCATGATATGCTTTCTTGGTGCCAGGCCAATGCCTTGAAGCAAGGATCAACTGATAAGATTGTTCTTGAAAAACTTGTCACGCATTTTTCTGGTCATCTCCATGACTGGTGGTTCGCCATTCAAGAATACAGACAAATCAATTTTCTCCAAAAATCCATCATAAATTTTCTAGCTATACTCTACACAACTTTTGTTGATCCAATTGATCAGTATGTTGAATATGCTAAAGAAAAATCTCTTGCTACAAGATGTTGTTCCTACAAGCTTCAAGATATGTAGGCTCATTAAGAAAAAATGTCAAAACTCTTTTATCTTGTTAAAGGAGTCGATGACAACAATTTAAAAACTCTTTTTCTTTTTTCTTTCCCAAGGCCTATTGTAGACAAAGCCTGATCTCATATGACAACCATTAACAAGAAATATGAAGACTACATCCTTGTAGATTTATATGCCTTCATTCGGATAAGCCCCCAAAAACTATGCGCATAGCGTGAGTTTTTCCAACAAAATCAATTGATGGGAAAAACATTCTCCAAAGTATGCTATGATCTCGATTTTTCAACAAGTTTTCATCCTTATGAGCCATGTTCCTGCAAGAAGTTCCATTCTGCCCCTTCTCGACATAAGTGGAAGAAATCTTTTAAGGTCTCCAAGAAGACATTCTTTCCTAAGTCCAAATAGAGATTCTTGAGGAAAAAAAAATATTAAGGCAAGTTCGCCGATACCAGGTGCTTCAACTATAAAAAGAAGGGACACTTTGCAAAACAATGCCAAAGAAGAAATGAGTAGATGCTGAAATCATAGCAAAAATAACCCAGTTAACTGATGCAAAATTTTCTAACGTTGAATCCATTTTTTCTTTTGACTATGATTATTCTTCAGAAGCACTGATGGCGGTCTCATCTACTGAAGCCATTGTTTTATGTTCCTATCCCTCTACTCATGGGTTGTTCAATCTGCCACATGCCAATGTTTAGGTATGCCTCTCCTCGTATCACAACCCTATCAAAATAATTGCTCTTTTTGATACAGGAGCTTCAGCAACCTTGATGCACCCTTTGGTCCTTCCTATTGAATGGTGAAAACCTTACCGCCAATCTTATAGTACTGTTGGAGAAGCATCACTTGCCATCACTCTCATCAACAAACCTGTAAAGATTAAGCTCCATCCATTAATTACTTTTTGACACAAAATTTTTGGAGCACCATTTCTTTCAAAAAATTTCATCATTGGTTATGATATCCTTCACCAGATCAGGCATCTTACATGGACACTTCAAGGCTTAAGGTTTGAGAACTCACGCAACGCCTGATTCAAGATTGTTGTGCAGAAAGTCATTTTGAGTTCATGAAGAAATGTGATCATCCTCTATAGACAAAACAATATTTCTTCATCACACTCTCATTTAAACTTAATAAAGATATCAATCCTACTAAGGCTACACACTAAGGTATGCCTCTCACTCAATTGACGCTGACCATTTAAGAACTTAACCAGCTCCAAAATGAAAGCCTGATTTCTCCAACAGACTCTCTTTGGGCATGTGAAACATTTTATGTTAATAAAAGACTTGAGTAGAATCTGAATCCTAATCATATAATGTTATACCATTTCGTGATTAGGATTCAAATTCTAAATTAGAAGATTTATAAACAAATACAACAGAGAAACATCGGCATAACATTACTATTATGATGAAAATGATTACAAGGACAATTATTAGCCAAATCAGAAGAGTTCCGAAGACTGAAGACAAGCAAGACATTTATAGAGACACTCAAACTTGAAGACTACTATATGAAAATTACAATTGAAAAGAAGAAAATGAGATGCTTCTCCAATGCCTTCTTCGATGAAAGGCTTGCTTATTTAGAGAGAAAGCATGATACTAAAAGACAAAAATAGTTTTACAAGAGACCTAGCTTGGTAGCTGGCAGGTGGGTTTTGAAAAAAGGCGCTGTAGCAATCTTTTATTATTGCCTTGTACTGTAACAATTTTTGATTATTTCTATGTACTGTTTTTGTCTTTTAGTGTGACGAGTGTGCTACTTATGCGCGCATTGTGGATGGCTAAAAGAATTAAGTATTTGGAGTGTTGTTTGTCGTGTAGCAGCTTTGGCGGGCGAATCTTTCAAATTTTAGTATTGAAGGCTTTAATTATGGTCCTCTTTGGATGAATCCGAATCAATTCCCAATTCTCGTGGTGGGGCGGCGTCCAACCAGCCATCATGGCCTGAGATGGATTCAACAAGAAGCAATAGGCGAGATGGATGGTGATGAAGATATTCATGTCGCACTGTTGTAGTTCATTGTAGAGGTGGTTAGAGACAAATTCTTTCCAATCCAAGGTCTTGACCAAATAAGTGTTCCCATTTTTCTCACATTCTTGCATCTATCCTACATCGTAAAAGTTTCTAACTTTATGATCCACTCTGTCATTTCTAACATTACCCAAGTTTCTATGTATGGTTCTTTCCTTAGTTGCTAAAGTCTATAATCTAAAGTTTCTTTCCTAAACTTACACCGTAGGTTCTCTGATACCACATTGTAGTACCCTGCCTTTTGAGACTTATTCATCATCAGGGCAATATTACAAATGCTCTTATCAAAGTAATATTCACAAGTTCCCTCATAATTCAATGACATGATGAGGAGCATGTCCTGGACAAAAAAGGAAAAAAAAAAATTTAAGATCAATAACACTACTAAGTTGGTAAATGGTTTATGGAGGATGTTTTCTTGGAAGTAATGATATGGTGCAGTATCACATTAGTTTGAATATATATCTCTAGTAATTTTAACACTCATCGAATTTAAATGTCCATTTAACTCTTAAAAGAATTGAGTGAAGGACTGAGTCATAGTTAGAGAAAAATCTAACATAAGCTCCTTTTCTCAATTACTCAACTTGCTTACCCAGCAAACCTTGATTGAAAACCCTCGTTTCTCTCTGTTGGTGCGTGTGTTTTTACATCGTTAGTGGAAGCGATCCTCTTTCTCCTTTTGTCTCATCTCCTCTTTCCTTTTCCTTGCTGTTCTTTTCGTTTTGTTCTTATCCTTTGTTGCCATTCGTTTCGTGCTTTACTTTTGCATCCAACGACCCATACTCTAGAGTCTGCCACCAAACGCGATCGCGGCCATTTCTAATGCGCCCTTCCCAGCATATTTATGCAACTGGTCTCAGGTTTCTTATATTAGTTCTTTTATTATTAGATTAGGTTTCCTCGCGGTTTTTGTTTTTTCTGTTTGTTGTGACGGTATAACCCTCTGCTCTCACTGTGGAAGTCGACCATTATGATTGATATGCTCTGTGTTTGTGCGCTTGCAGTCCTACTGTTGGTCTGTGGTACCATACCTGTCGCAGCTCTTGATACTTGTAACTGAAATTTAATACCTACTTTACATGTGTCGAAAGTGAGGTTGTCTTCTTGAAGATGGGTTTTTGCTTGTAATTCTTAAAGGTAATTAATTATATTCTTTAACAAAAAAAAAATGTAAAACATAAGCTATAAACATCATTCTAAGAACCTATTACGGTCTCAAATCCTTGAGAAGCCTCTGCAAAACTTTGGACGATAAATAATAATAAAAAAAAGCTTAATTAATTAATTAGTTTGCAGCTTTCAAATTCTATAAATTATTGGAAAATTCATGGACAATGACCGACCCCTGTTATCGACATGCTACCATTGAACTAGTGTGGGGCTCCAGCAATGATCCAAACTCTCACACAAATCCTCGCGATCCTCAATTATATGTTACTGTGGCATCATGACCATAGGAGTCAGCTGTTCTGTGAAGCATGTAAGTAGTGTTGCTTTTCCCTCTTCATGCCATGCTTATTGTACTTTGTTTTGTACTGCATCGCTTACACGTGCAACAATCTTAGTTTTAGCGATCGCATGAGCGCTGATGCTCCTAATTTTGTGTGATAAGGCATGGGATACCCAACTTATTATGTTGCCCACAAAGTTGCCTCTTTTTACCAAAATGTAAAAGAGTTGTGAAGTTGTAAACGCTAGCCAACTTCCATATAACTCAAGTAGTCAACGCGGGACAAAGAGAGAGAAGCAGAGTTGACCGGGCGTCTTGAGGGTGAGCTACCGGCCCGCCACTCACGCGCCCGACGGGCGTTGAATTCTTTAATCAAATCATGCGCCTTATATGGCCCTCCATCTTCACACATGCAACGCACACGCACGTGAACTAGGCTTATTTACTCCATAAAAACCATTTTCTTCTTCTCACGCATCAACTTTCAAAAAAGAAATAGCGAAAAAAGGGTAAGCTATTTGGAAAACCAGGACGGACAAGTAGAGAACTTTTTCTTTTCTGCGCCCCAGCACATTGCCTTTTCCTTCGCCTCTTTATTTGTTGCAGTTTATCACCAAGAAGGGAGGAAAAAAATTAATAATAAAAAACAAAACAGAGCCTGAAAATCTTGACTATGGGCCGCATTCCATGCTGTGAGAAGGACAGCGTGAAGAGGGGACAGTGGACTCCTGAAGAAGACAACAAGCTCTCCTCCTACATCGCCCAGCATGGAACACGTAACTGGCGTCTTATCCCCAAAAATGCTGGTTTGTTCTTCAGCTACGAGCTAACTACTTGACAACAATAAACGGCAAACCTTATGCTATGTTTCTGTTCTGTTTATGCTTGTCTGCTAGGATTGCAAAGATGTGGCAAGAGCTGTCGCCTAAGGTGGACAAACTATCTTCGTCCGGATCTCAAGCATGGCGAGTTTTCCGAGTCAGAAGAGCAAACCATTGTAAAGCTTCACTCAGTTGTAGGAAACCGGTAAACAATCTGTCCATTGATGCACATACAAGGCTTATCTGCCTGTTGGATTTTGGTTACCAAATAGAGAATGGAAAGCGTGTTTATCCTTAAGAGCAGGACCGTACAACACTTTAACACAGAACAAAGGCCACACATGACCCCGACCCTGGAAGAAAATAAATATCGACCAATTATACTCTCTCTCGTCCTCTTTTATTTATTTATTGATCCAAGAAATCCCTTTTGTAATTAATAATTCAACCATCGAACAGGTGGTCACTGATTGCCGCTCAACTGCCAGGCCGCACAGACAACGACGTCAAGAACCACTGGAATACCAAGCTGAAAAAGAAGCTCTCAGGCATGGGGATTGATCCCGTCACCCATAAGCCAATCTCCCACCTGATGGCTGAAATAGCTACCACCCTAGCACCACCACAGGTGGCCCATCTTACTGAGGCCGCCCTCGGCTGCTTTAAAGATGAGATGCTTCACCTGCTCACCAAGAAGCGAATAAACTTCCAACTAGAAAATGCCAGTGGAACAGGAGCACACATGCAGGATATAGCCTCCCGCCTTCCTGTCAAGACTGCGTCCAACCAAATTTCTGGCAAGTCTACTAATATCGACAAGGAAGACACCATACAAAAGATAAAACTTAGAGTCTCAAGAGCCATGCAAGAACCTAATACGCTCTCAAAGCCTAATTGGAGTATGGTTCCCACTGAAGACACCTCAGCTGATACATTTGCAGGGGCCTACCACACACACTCACTAGCAGTCCCTGGATTTCGATATAACCTTTCATCTTGCAGCAATGAAGGAGATGGGTCTCCTAATTGGAATCAGAGCATGTGCACAGGAAGCACATGCACCGGTGCTGATCAACAGGGAAGTCTGCACGGCAAAGGTGAGGATGATGATGGTGAGGAAGCAGGGGATGGGAAGGTCATTAGAAAGGAATCTGGTCCAATGAACGCCGACTGCATCTTGTGGGATTTACCAGAAGATCTCATGAATCCCATTGTTTAATTAAAGAAGAAAATAAAGAAGTCTAGTTTTTTTAATTATACAATGTCAATAAGCTAAAAGCACAGATAACTGAATTGTAAATAAAATGCACTTTACAGTGTTTTGCCACACTCGTTAATCCTTTTGTGTTTAGTTGATACAAGATCAAGCAAAGTATGAAGCGGACGATGATGTATCTGCCAAAACCTGCAAGATCGCATATGTAAGAAACTGCTTACCACACAAGTTATAGCTGATACACAGGGAATCATAATTGTGTATGCATGATACAAATTAATGCTTTCCTTCACATATAATGACACATGAAACAAATTTAACAATAATGGAGAAACAAAGAGCCTTATGAGAGAAAAGACACAATTTTGAACATAAGACCTCCAAAATATCAAAGCTTAATTTGATCACCTGTTAGCAATCACTGTAACTGGGGCTAAAACCTAAACCTGACAACTGGAACACCCACCAACTTAATTGGTTGGGCCCTTGGGTCCATCAGGTGATTGCTAAACATAGCCCAAAGTGTCGAGTGGTTCTTTGGGTCTACATATTTAAACCCAAAACCAACATCTCTGCCAGGTGCACATGCTTATTTATGGATCTGTAAGTATATAACATGTTTATGTTTAAGTATGTAGACATATATTATATATGTATAAACATTACATAAATATAAAATAACAACATAAATTAAAATACTTTTTCTGGATTTCTTATCATGAGGACACCCGAATCTCTCCACACCAGGCATTAAAGACCTAGTTGGGTTTCAATGCCAACTGAAACTGAAATGATAGGTAGAAGGTAAACTATGTAAACATTACCCAGATATTATACTGCATGTGGATTGGCAAGTTTCTTGTTTACAACAGAGAGAAAGTACTTACTTCAAGTTGCTCTTCAGTGAAATAATTTTTCTGAACATTCCAAGTGTCAGCATGAGTCCTCCTGAACTCAGCTACAGCTTTCATCACTGTAGATCTCACTGGTGATGGTTCACTAACAAAGCGAGCCAATAAGGTCACTTGGTCTGGCAACCAACTACATGAAGATGACATTGAACATTATTTATAATGTTATCTTGAAAAAGAAAAAAAGCATGGAAAGGCTCAATTGGATAGAAAACTTGCAATAGTAACTCTCAACAAACAGAAAGTGTAAAAAAATAAAAATAAAAATAAAGTAAAATAAAAAAATGGAGAAAACATTTTAAGTTTTGTAGTAAACATGATACAATGACAAAGCTCAAGTCACTTATAGGTTAATAAGATGATTACAGTCATCAAAAGTAGTTCTTTAACGTATAAATTGCTTTTGAGCTTTAAAAACCACACATTGTCATTATTTACTTACGGCCTTGCCACTCAAAATAATATAACTTTGCCTTCTAACTCTTAATAGAACTTTTCTTGAGCACAAAACCTAAGACCATCGAATAACGGTTAAAAACTGTAGAATTTACGTTTCCAAAATACAAAGATATGACTTTTGCTCTCCCCTCCCATTACAAAGTAAGATGCTATCTCTGTTAAATCAAACATTGGAGTACCCTCTGTTAAAAAATTTCTCGAAGTTTGACACACTTCCACAACTTTTTTTTTTTTTTAAAACCATCGAAGTGGGAAGCGAATGTAAAATCGAAGTTAAGGTGTGGAAATTCAACAAAGTTCGAAAAATTCAACATTCAATAAACTTTGGTAACATTTCTATTTTTAATTTAAAAATGCAAAAAGTCAATGGAGATCATTGAGAAGGGGGTTAAGGTGTGGAAATCCAATCGCTGGGGGGGTGTTGTTCATTGAAGAAAACACCAAATTCAAGCTATATAAAATAGAAATTGATGAGGAGATAGGAAGATGGCTTCAGAACTCTGACTAAGGCCAACAAATAGGCGAGAAATGGTGTTTTCAAGAGAATTTGGAGAAGTATGAGGTGTGTAATGATAGCTGAAACCTTCACCAATAAAAGCGGTAGTTTTCTGAGGTTAATGAAGGTTGAGAGAAGGGCTTTCATAGAATGATCATTGCCCCAGAAGAAGGCAGAAATCGAAATTGGGCAGGTTTGATTAAAGATTTGGAGGGGTGCAGTTCCATTACAAGAGGTCAGGGTATGAAGGGTCAAAAGTTGGTCTTAGGCTAGGAAGGAGAAAGGGCTAAGGAAATGGATTATACTCACGTCAAGGATAAATATAACCAAATTTTCAATACAAAGAGATTTACTCCGAAGAAAAAAAATTAACAGTAATGGTGAGGAGAGCAGACATTGGTTGGTTTTCATGAGATTCTCGGACGAAATGGGTTAAGGGATCCAATGTCCCCTTTTTTGTTTACATTAGTGGTGGATTCGTTGGGCCGAATGTTGGAAAAGGGGAGGGATATGTATTGGAAGGGACAAGGTTGGAGTCTCTCATTGGTAGTTTGCCCATGATACTCTCCTATTCTTCGAGGGCAAGGATTAGGCCTTGGAGAATGCATTTAGGCTTGTGCAAAGTTTTTGTTGGATATGAAGTACGGATGTTAATATGGCCAACGATGCACAGCTGGAATATCCATTCCAAAAGATTGGGTGCAAAGGACTGCATTGAGAATTGGTTGTGACCTAGGGAGATGGTCCCTAAAGTATTTGGGTTTGCCTCTCAGTGGGAATCCTGAATCCCAAGCCTTTTGGGAACCGGTGGTTTCCAAAGTGGCAAGAAGGTTAGATGGGTGGAAGAGAGTTATCATATCCAAAGGATGAAGACTTGCATTGATTAAATCAATTTCGGATGCTTTACCTACTTACTTTCTATTAGTGTTTAAAATTCTGAAGGGTGAAGCCTCAAAGATTGAGAGGCTAATGAGGAAATTTTTGTGAAGGGGAGTGGAGGAAGGTATTGGGCCACATCTTGTGGAATGGAGCTAGGTTCAACTAAGAAAGGATCAAGGTGGCTTAGTGATCGGTAATTTAGTGGAAAAGAACAAAGCGTTGGCAGGGAAATGGCTTTGGAGATACCTAGAGAGTGAGAACATCTATAGGCCAGAGTGATTAAAAGTAGGCACAAGCTCAACATTAATGGCAGAGACGCTAGGGTTAAGATGAATTCTGCCCTTAGAAGTTCTTAGAATTTCATTCATTCATTGCATCGATGGAATGATCCTTACGCGAGGTTGCGAGTTGGTCAAGGCAATGTGGTTTGTTTTTGGGAGGATGTATGGTGGGGTAATGAGGCTTTTGTTGATTTGTTCCTGAGGTTGCGCAGACAATCAACGGGTCATCATTGTCCAATCTCCCACTTAGTAGGCAAGTGGGTGGGTCAGCTCATATCTAAAGGGACCTTCATCTGAGAGCTTTTGGGGGGCCGAGGTGTGTTAAGGAAGAGTTTGGCTTTCCAACGCTTCTTTAGGATTGTGTGTTGCAAGATAGGAAGGATTGAGTAGTATGGTTTAACGACTCGGGGGGAGAGTACTCTACAAAATCCATCTTTTCATTATTATTGGACAATCCAACAATTCATCCGTCTCAAATCCTAGCGAAGCTTTGGAAGGCCCATATCCCATCTAAAGTTAAATTCTTTGGGAGACAAGTGGCCCTAAGGAAGGTCAATACAGAGAAAATGATTCAAAAACAGTTCCCGAGTTTTTGTCTATCCCCGCATTGCTGTCACTTATTTAAACAAGATGGAGAGTTGGTTGATCATCTGTTCTTGGGATGTTCTTGTTCCAGAGCTGTGTGGGCCTGGTGGAAATAACACTTTCTGATTTTCTCTGAGGCTAATGATCAAGAAGTCCAATTTAGTTTGTCCTTTCCGAGAGGCAGTTATTCCGCAGTGGAGAACTCATTAGATGGTGCCAAGTTTGACAATAATTTGGTGCCTCTAGAAAGAAAGGAATGCGTGGATATTTGAGGATAAATTTCCATCACCTATCATGCTTTGGGAGGAATCTCAGTCGTTAGCATCGTTTTGGATTAGTAATTGTTCATTGTCCTTAGGTTATACCATGCCGAAATGGTTGGGAGGGTGGGAAATGTTTTGTAAGATGGTGGGCGAGTGAGTCGGAATTGTCTTTGATTTGAGTGTTATGTTGTTATTCGTCTTCTGTACTACCAATATTATTAATAAATCTATATGTTTTTTTAAATAATTTACAATGCAAAAATTCAACAAAAAATTTGATAAAATTTGACATGATTACATGAAATTTGAGATAGAAGTAAAAAATATTATTTTATATTAGAAATATGGTATGAAAATTAGTTGAAGTTCGTTGAAATTAGCCGAAATAATTAAGTAATTTGAACAATTGAAGCGAAGTTCACTGTAATTATAAAATTACAAAATTTCTTCGAAATCTTTGAAAAATTGGCGAAGTTCACTTAAAATCAAAGTTTTGAAGATTTTTGTAGAAAAAAATTGTATAAAAGCTATAAAAAAGAGCTTTTTTAATGAAAAAATTTATGTAATGTATAAAAATTCTTCAGTATAATTATAAAGATTGTACAAAAAATTATTTTCTATAAATGAAAAAAATTTAAGGCGAGATATGTATAACTAGTGAGTAACTATCCAAGAGAAAGAAGAAAAAACTGTAACTTGAAAGAAGAGACAATAGAGAGAAGAGTGATAAGAGAAAAATAAGCTAAAAGCCTAAGAGGAGAGACATTGAGAAAAGAAAGAGAAAGGAAAACCAAGGTTTATGTTTGCAAGACCATTAGAGTTTAACGATAAATTTTCCTTTGTTTTTTTTCTTTTCTCTAACAATTTTATGTTAACACGTGCGATGTGCAAAAAACATTATTAATGTTAAAATGCATGTTCGAAACCATTATATGTAAAATATATTTATTATGTTTGTTTTTTATATTTTTAATAGAAATTGTCCATATTTTAACATTTACATAGTATTTTTTTTTTAATTTTTCTAACTTGATAAATTTTTACAAAAATTCTTTCGAATTTCGCTAATTCTTCAAATTAATTCTAATTTTTAAAAGTCGAAGTTTGGCGCAAAGTCGAATTTTCTTTCCTTGATTAGAAAACAAAAAAATACTAATAATTATGTATTATTTTCAACTACATCAACCAACATAACAACATAAAATAAAAAATTTTAACAAGCTAAAAATTATAAATTATTTGACATGCTTAATAAAAAACATCTGAAAAACATAGTATGAAAAGTAGCCGAAATTTGTTGAAATTAGCCTAATTAATTAGGTAATTTGAACAATCGAAGCGAAGTTCATAGGTCATTGTAAAATTACAAAAGTTCATTGATTCTTCGAAAAATTGGCGAAGTTTACCTAAAATCGAAGTTTCGACTATTTTTGTGGAAAAACAAAATGCATAAAAGTTGTAAAAAATGACATTTTTATGAAAGAAAACTATTTAGTACATATAGATTCTTCTATATAATCATAGAGATTGTAAAAAAAAAAAATCTCTCTCTATAAATGATGAAGAACGAAGACGAGATATGTGCAACTGGTAAGTGGCAATCTAAAAGAAAGAAGAAAAAGTTGTAGCCTCGAGGAGAGATGATAGAGAGAAGAAAGCAAAGAAAAAAATAAGTTGAGAGCCCAAGAGGAGAGGCATTAAGAGAAGAATGAGAAACGAAGGTCATCTATTGTAATTGATAGAGAAGATTAAATATACTTGCGCCTGTAACGCTTAGCGAGTCAAAGATCTATCGAACTAGGGTTTATGTTTGCAAGACCATTAGAGTTTGACAATAAGTTTCTCTTTCTTTCTTTCTTTTTTTATGACAGTTTTAAGTTAACGTGCACAATATACATTAAACATTGTTAATATCAAAATACAAGTTATAAACCATTACATTATACTTTTATATGTAAAATGTAATTATTTATGTTTGTTTTTATCATTTTCAATAAAAATCGTGCATGTTTTAGCATTTACATAATATTTTTTAAAAACTTTTCTAAGTTGACAAATTTTTACAAAAATTCTTTTTACATTTTTTGAGCTCTTCGAATTAATTCCAATTTTTGAAATTTGAAGTTTGGGGCGAAGTTGAATTTTTGTTCCTTGACGAAAAGAAGCAAATAAACAAATAAAGTTGAAATAAGAGAAAAACTTCAAAAAATTGAAAGTGTTATCAAAGCTATTTTCTTTTTGTTAATTTTCATAAGATAAGATTAAAAAATAAACCTAAATAATAAATTAATAAATTAAGCTAAGCACGGTAGAATCCAATTAGAGAAGTATAGGTCAAGAAACAAGACACTACAAAACTAAATATCAAACAACAGAAAAGGAACTAAAAGCAAATGCTATCTTTTCAAATTAATTAACTCAATAAGATTAGTTTTGGTGCAATGCGTGTTTAACATTGTGAATGTAAAAACATATTTGAAATAAATATACTGTACTTTTATATGTCAAAAATGTCTATTTTAAGTTTATTTTAATTATATCTAGTAGTCATTATACATATTTTAACATTTGCATAGAGGTTTTTTAACTTATATAAGCTAGTGAGTTTTTACAAAAATTCTTCAAGACTTTTTGAATTTCTTTGAATTAATTCAAAATTTCTAAGGTCAAAGTTTGGGACAAAATCAAAGCTTCGAACCTTGATCATTAGAGGCTGTCACATGGTGAATTCTATCTCCAAATTGGAAAATAGTCGAGGGAGTTTGATTGAGGATGAAGCGTGTATTGAGCATGAAATTGTGTAGCATTGTACAAGC
This sequence comes from Tinospora cordifolia, assembly GCA_030144865.1. Lineage (NCBI taxonomy): Eukaryota > Viridiplantae > Streptophyta > Magnoliopsida > Ranunculales > Menispermaceae > Tinospora > Tinospora cordifolia. Next base: position 13,541 of record JAJIYU010002508.1, read on the forward strand.
TTTTCTTCTAAAAATGGGGCACCATCATGAGGTGTGAACTGGCTTGAATGGCGCCCCATCTCTAATGCTACCTTAGCATTGGAGACCCCATTTGATGAGTATGAAATTAAAACATGCTGCATTTGAGTGTGAGGGCTCTAAAGCCTTGGTATTGGTGGATTGACAATGAACTTTTTTTTTTTCTACATACTGAACCACTATTAAGGATGATTTAGTGATATATATACACACAAACACACACACACATACATACATATATACATACATACATGCATACACACACACACACACACACACACACACACACACACACACACACACACACATATACATGCATGCATGCATGTATGTATGTATTTATATATATAGAATTTCAGCCAAAAAGAATTGTCGATGGGTGTGCTAATGAAACTTATATTTGCCTGATCCCTAGAAAGGTGGTTGCTAGATGTTTGACTGACTACTGGCCAATTAGCCTCATGAAAAGCCTTTATAAAATCATTGCCAAGATCCTTGCAAACAAATTAAAAGGGGTGCTCCAGTATTATTGCCATGAATCAATGGCTTTCGTTCAAGGACAGGAAAATATAGATGCTATTCTCATTTCTAACGTGGAACTAAGAAGTTGTTGAGAATGGTTTTAATGCTGTATTTTGCCAAAGCTTATGCTATGACTAATTAGAATTTCCTTGACTTTGTATCGAGGAAAAAGGGCTTTGGGGACAGGTGGAAGCAGTGAATTAGAGGATGTTTATGTTGAGCTGCCTACTTTATCTCCATAAATGGGAGGCCTAGAGGTAAGATGTATGGGGAGAGAGGGTAGTCTCAAGGGGATCCTTGATCCCCATTCTAATTCACTTTAGTTGTTCATGTATTGGGTTAAATGCAAGGCAAAGGATGCTAGTTTAGTCAAGGGGTTTGTGGTGGAGAAAGAACAAGTTGAAGTAATTCATTTGCAGTTTGTAGATTACAGAAAGTTGATCCTCGATAGGAATGTTGAGCATGTTCTCAATGCTTCTAGGGTAGTGAGGTCTTTTTGTTGGATCTCTAGGAAGGTAGTCAACAGGAAAGAGTAATGTAGTGGGTGTATAGGTTTAGGATAGTTGGCTTGATGAGGTGGCCTCCAAATCTAGGTGTACCAAAGGAAGTTGGTCGATGAAGTACTTGGGTTTGCCCTAAGGGGGACCCCCAAAAATAAGGCATGGGTGGGCAAGTAACTTTGAAGATTTCCCAAAATGAAAAGAAATATTGTGGAGCGTTGTTTGTAATTTATAGTAAGCATGGTTTCGGTGTCAATGGGTGGGTTGTTGAGATTGCTAATAGATACTCCCATAGATGCCCCTGGAAATTCATCTCCTTTGTTTAGCCCCTATTCTCTTTATTGATTAGACTTAAAGTTGGGAGGGGAGCATCATTCAGTTTTGGGAGGATGTTTGACGTGGAACAAAGTCTTTTTCCTCTCTTTTCCTCTGTCGTTACCAACGTTCCTCTTCGCATTCCCTCTGTCCACCCCTTCAGCCAATAAATCCAGTCCTAATTAAAAACTTTGTTTGAGAGCCTCTATTCAGTCATGGGGATGTTCCAAGTTAATCTTTCTCCTTGATATCATTAACGAGGTTTCCTTATCCACTAAAGATGATAGAATTTCTTGTCCTCGGGATCCTATGGGAACCTTCTCCATTAAAACATTTCTTTCCTCAATACTAATGATCCTAACCATCGTCCCTTCATTTTATGTTCCTCACTTTGGAAAACACAAGTACCATCATAAAATTGAATTCTCTTTGTCAGGTAATTACTCTCAAGAAAGAGAACACTGGAGAGTGGTGACATGCTACAGCAAATATACCCTTCTATGTGTCTTTTCTCTTATTGATGTCACCTCTGTCTCCAAGATCTAGATTCTCCCTTGCATAATTTTGGGACATGTTCCTTCTCTGAGGAGTTATGGAGAAGATGGTGTGCTTTCTTTCCTATAGTTTTAGATGATGTTTAAATGGAGGGGTGGGATGCAATCTTTCCTTGTTTGATCATGTTCCAAGTATATGGAGGGAGCATTGGCAAGTTGTTTGTCTGGAAGGTTATTTGGTCAATTTAGAAGGAAACAATTGCTAGAATCTTTCATGATTGGGATCAATCTATGGGCGATGCATGCACTTTTTGGCATCTTTTTAGTTCAGCAATTGTAGATTGTCTCCGGGCTACCCACTATCAAATTCGATGGAGGGTTGGGAGTTTTTTTGTGCATGTATAAATACTACACTGTTCGCTATACAAATTAATTCATATAGATCTTTTGTTTCTTTAAAAAGAAATTAAAAAAAAAAGAGAACAAATAGATGTATCTTAGTTGGGAATATGAAAAATCATTTTAGAAGTCTGAAGTTATTTTGCATTGTCTTTCATGTTTTTAACCAATGTAAATTCTTCAAATATAGTGTCCCAAACAACTCAATGTTAATATTAATTGCATCTTAAATTTTTACTACAATAAAGCTTTTTATTTTGGGAACATACAAATAACCATTCCAATGTGGAGGCAAATCTTTTTTAAGGCAAGTACTGGAAATTGTAACTTATTACGATCTGGGGTTTATTCATATTTGGGAGGAGGCCAAATGGGTAATTGGAATGGTTACTCAAAAGTTAGTGGAAGTTTTTATTCACTTTTTTATTTATTTTAATCAAATTGGAGTAGATGTTGGGTTGGGTGTATGTAGGGGTCAGCGGGGTTGGTGGCAGTCCCTTCTTTGGGTGGTGCAAGTATAGTGGTTGTTTTGGCTGTTGCATTGTTATCTTCGTTTTGGTTCAGTCTCTGATGCTCTGATTTGAAATTCTCATTTGATTTTGTATACTTGTCTGTTTCTTTTCAAAATAAATAAATAAATATCTGGCATTGGGACCAAATCTTTTCTGCCTACAAGGTGCTTAGTCCTATATATAATGTTATTGTAGAGAATTCTAGCTATATTTAGTGCAAACCACATATAAAGGGTAGCATGATATAGAAATGTGTTGTAAGCTACAATAGGTTGAATAGACATTACTGTCAATGGACTTTATATAGTCTGCAACAGTAGTCTAGATTGATTAAGATGCTAGCATGATGTTCCCATGCTCATTGCATTTCATTTCTCACAAAGACATTATTAGCATAAAAAGAACTAAATTTATGTTTTAGATACATGATAGCATAAATTGTGGCATACCTGGGCATGTCGTAAGGAACTGATAATACAGAAGCTGCTAAAGCAAGGACTGCACCATGTACAGAAGGTATAGAATGACTAGAACATAAGTTTCTGCAATACCATGTTTGTCATAAGCATCTGTAGATTTTCTTAAAATTATTTTTAGATACAAGACAAATGATTGCATTAAATACAAATGAGTATAATAAGCGGAAGAGGGGACAGGAGTCCTCAAAAAACATAAGATTTTCTAGTCACTTGGTAGAGAAAAAGATGATTTTGATAAAATTCCATAATGTAATGCTCCATATCCTCTTGCTCTTCTTACAAAGTATCACTGCTAGGAAAGAAAAAAAAAAGGCATACATGCACATTTTTAGGATTGACGTGTGCTCTAATTAGAAGAGATGTAAATTGAGCGAGAGGCCAAAATTATAACGACTATTTGCCATATAATTCTGATTATAATGGATGTCTAGTGTTTTAAGTTGTACTGGAAGTCCAGTTTGTTCATTGTATATACAGGATAGGTAGGTAAGATTGATTGGTAATATTATGACACATGGAAGGTTGAGAGATTATAATAGAGTGTGAGATTGAAGATGACCTTCCTGTATTGTAATATTTTCAACATATTAGTTTCTCTCTGGACTAAACTATGTCACATCGATTGTTTGAATATTTCCATTGTGTTTGGTTTGATCAATTATAGTTGAGAGAAAACCCAACAAGTGGTATTAGAATAAGGCAAGTCATAAGGTGATGTCAAATTTAGATTGATCTCATGACACTCTATCAATTATAATTTTTGATCATTGTTGAGCGTGTTGAAGATTGACGCTTGTACTTGTGTTGATTATGAAACCGTATTGACTTTGGGAAACTTCAAATTGTTGTAACGCCAATTATGGTGCTACCATTCTGTTATTCCTTCTCGCTGCAGTTGAATAAGAAGCAGTTGCTGGTAATGTGAGGATGTCCATTATTGCTGCACTTTTTTTTTTTTTGTTTTTTTTTTTGAGAACTAAGTGTTATTATGGCTTCACTCAAATAATCCACTTAGGCCTTTCGTAGCTCAAACATGAGTTGCCTCCAGTGAGAGTTATAATTATAATGAGTAGAGGTGAACTTCTAATTATAGTTTTTGGGTTTTATTGGAAGTCAAATTTAATCATTATGGGATGGGAAGGCAGATTGACTAACTGTAGAAGGATGTGCTGCAGCTTGAGGGATTATAATTATTGTGTAACAAGAAGTTAATATTAATTGTCGAATTGTTGATTGATTGTTTGAATATTTTCATTGTGTTTGGTTTGACTTTGATCGATTAAGATCAAGAAAACCCAAACATCCTTTAGAAAGAAACATCAATTTTTTTTTCTTTTTTCAAAAAAGAAACTAAGAAATATATTGATAATAAGATTAATACAACCATAGCCAGATGAGATATCTGGGCATCTTACATAAAAAAAAAAAAAACTATCAAGAGTTAATGATGTCCTCCCCGTTACATAGCCATTCCCTGAATTTATACCCTTTTCCTAACTTAGAAATTGAGATTCAGGTGGTGAACAAAATATTGGACCTATCCCAAATTAATCTAACCGAATTTTTGTTCAAAAAATTTCCTACGTTCCTTTCTTCCCATATAGAGTACTATACAACAAACAAAATTAGCTTCCAGAATCACTGAGTTTTGGAGGTAGCGACTACATCCGGAATCTGGAAAGGATGGTTCGAAGGAGGGAAAACATCAAATTTTGGAAGAAGAAGAAAATGAAGAAATAAATGATTAGTGGACTTTGGGATCGCCTCCAAACATGCTCACCAATTTGGGCACAATGACAACTATGGAAGCTTCATTTGTAAATCATTACAATATTTGACAGTACAAAAATCCAATAACCATCAAATAACACTTGAGAAGGACAACTTTTCATATGGAATGGAGGCTTAGAGTATGAAGTGATGTGGTTCTCCCAAAATTTGTTGGAGAAACAAATCTACATGAGATATCATTATTTAAGTTGAGAATCCATGTTATTTCATCCATTCACCTCTTTTTTTTATTTTTTTATTTTTTTTTATAGAGAAACAGAAAATGTTGTCTTATATACTAAAGTATTTGCATCCAAGTAACTATACAAGTATACCTCCTAGCCTCTAAGGCGCTACTTTGCAAGGTACCCCACCCTCTAATTTAATTACTTAAATAGCCTTTAGACAACTTACCGTTACTAACCATATAACACCAGTAACTGTGATTTCTCCTAGACATTTGCATCAAGGTGTTTAGCATCCTCAAAAAACCTAAGATTTCTTTCCATAAGACCAAAAAACAACCATATGCACTACCTGCCAATGGCTTCTCCACTCCAACATGATGGAAATAAGTTAAAGTCAATTTCCTTCCTCTCTTCCATGTTCATAAATGGAAAATGGAGACACCAACTCAAACCAATTCCTTCCTAGAAGGACAAAACCAAAATAAATGCCTAATACACCCCTAAGTGTTGACATAAATAGAACAAAGATGGAGACAAACACCACCAAGGAAATCTTCTTTTCAACAAATCACCTGTGTTTAACTTTCACGGGTATTGCCGACCCAAAAAGTTTGACTTTTGACATTACCTATGGTTTCGATATTAAGTTGTGAAATAGGAAGTGGAGGGAGAGAGGAATCATCCAAAATGGCAGCAAGAAAGGGATTTGGTGGTGAAGAGGCCCAAGGGGTCCGAGGCCAAGTAATTTGATTGTTCTTCTTGAATAAAACAAACCCCTCAAGCAAGCCTACGAAAGTTGCAACGTCATCCTGTCCCTAGGGAGAGAAAGTTGCTTCATGAATGCAATTCTTAGCCTCTAAAAACTCCGGACCACTGTCAATATTTCTCCTAAAGTAATAGATAAGCTTAGGGCATCTCTAATTGTTAGACTATTAAAGAGTTTGATGCATATGCTACATCATTAATTTATTAAACTCTTACTCATTAAATTATCTCTCCTAATGGTTAGACTGTACTGTATGATACCTACGATCAAATTAACATATCATTCAAACTTATAAATATTCAATTCATTAAAAACATATTTCTTTTTATAATATATATATAATTAAAAAAATTGAAGTATTAAAAGATAAAAATTAAAAAAAGGTTGTCGTTGCAATAATGATTTTAAAGGAAAAAAAAACCTTGAGCATTTGGAAATGCCAAATGATCAATCGTTGAGTGTTAAACAATAGATGCCCCATATGGGGCGTCTAAGGTATTAAATGCTCATTGAGTGATTTGGGAGAAGTCCACGCCATAGGTGGGATAAGGTACAATAATAAATGTGAGGAACAAATTCTAAAATGTTTCAAGCTCACACCATACATTTGCCTAAAAGCAAATGTTCTTTCCACTCCCATGTCTGGTAAAGGGTAAATAATATGGGTAAGAGTTTTGAATTTGGAGTACCAAGAACTCTTTTGTTCCCGTCTAGAGGTTTCTCAATGTACTAAGTGTCAAGCAAAAATGATGGAGACATCGAAGACTGAATCAAAGAGGGTAAGTTGTGGCTTGACCCAAAGGGAAGCAATGTCTAGAATGAAGAAAATCTACATGATTTTGGTAGGAGTTGACATAGCAGAGTGGATATCCAGGAAGCTGCAAGAGCATTGTGACTTTTGGCGAGTTTTCAAAGGAAAGTATGAGACCATTACCATCCAAATGATGGCAAACAAAAGGGGGTCATACTTGCAAATATCTAAGATAGAGGGATGTTGGGTGAGATACATAAGTCTACTAGTAGAAAAAAGAATAGATAATAGAAAATGGTTGAAGCTTATGACATGCTTGACAATTGCTACGAAAGCTAAAAAGGAAAGCACAAACTCAAGCACCAAACTCGACCAGACCAATAAATTGAGGAAGTTAGATGAAAAACCCTAAAGAACAAAGCCTAGAAACAAAACATGTGAAGTTCAATCATCAACGCAGAGCAATAGAACGAACTAGAGTCTAGGATTTATCATTTCATGAGTACATCTTCAAACGAGGTGGAGTGAGATACAAGGGGCAATAGCTAGAAAGCGGTGACATGAAGTTACCCTAGAAATTATTTCAGAGGATCAAGCTATCCTATGGTGTAAAATGAGAAGGAAAAGAACAAGATTCTTGAAGATAGATGTTTCAAAATATTCACACCATTTGACTGTCCAGATATTTCTTCTGGCAATGTGTGTAATCTCTATCTTTATTGATATAATCTAATAGTTTCCTTTTCAAAAAAAAAAAAAAGATATTCACACCATGGGAATGACACATTGATCTTCAATGGGAACAACGTCTAATTAGGTTAGAAATAAATGGGATAAGTATTGAGGGGCTTCCACTAGATATTTGGAGAGAGGAGTTGTTTTCGAAGGTTGTGGCATGTGTGGTCAGATTTTGGTGATTGATAAGGAGACAAGAAGCCTGTTTGACCTACGTCATGTAAAGATAAAGGTAACAAGGGGGTTTCAATGGCTTGGTATTGAAGTTCCTAGTGCTTGAAATAATGAAGTAAGAGTTCGAGATAAAGTATTTTGTATCTGCTGCAGACAACGACAACTGTTGGTTGTGCAGGGTACAACACCAGGAGGTTCCTTCAATGGTGGAGACACACACGTGGAGTGAGGAACAATCAACAGGAAGCCAACAATTGTAAATGACAGAAACGTGGTTTGACATAAGAGGAGGGGGTACAAGAGAAAGAGGAAGAGCCAGTTGTGGCCAATGATGCAGTTTCTTCAAATGGGAAGAGCAGAGCAAGTGCAACAGAGGGTGATGCATGTCCAGAGGTGTTTGGAAAGGACAAAAAGAAACTTCAAGTACAAAGTTAATATCTTAAAGGGATAAATGAAATAGGGTGGGCAGAGTTGATTGTGTGGCTTAGATAGTGGGGCATGAGAGTAATTACTATAGTGATGAATTTGGGCAGCACAAAAATGGGAATAAAGCTGTTAATATAATATAATAGTTTCTTTTCACAAAAAAATGGGAATAAAGCTGCACGAGGAGACACTTTAAAACATTACATGATCGAGCACAGGAGTGAGAAAGATAAAATACCAAACAGAGAGGCAATCAACAACAATAGAGAAGATGGGGAACTCGAGTGTATCCGCAAGAGAACTAGGGTTCACGATACACCATAAGGAGGCGTAGAAAACCAAGCATGTAGAGGTAGATCTAATCTGAGAGAAAACTAATTCGCTCTAAAAGCTCGAATAATGAATTGGAGGCAAAGAAAATGACTTGACGTGCAAAGCATGGAATCCTCCTTCAAGGTTCTGTATAGAAGAAAGTGAGTCTAAGGCAGTCACACCTCTCCAAGAAGTAGTTTAAAAAACTTAGGGCCTAGGCTAAAGTGAAGCACTTGATGGCCAATGGGTGCCCAGTACTAGATGCTGATAGCAAATTTAATGAGGTAGATAGCAGGGACATTGAGGAGAATGATGAAAGATTGGCAATAGTGGTTGTGTTTCGTTAAGGCGAGATGGATGAATATCTCCAATCAGAGGGGGAGGAAGAACAGAGGTGGAATTGGGCAAAACCTTCCTTGCTTCAGATCTTGGAGACAAGGTGTGAAAAGTAAGTCACCTTTCATTATACAGTAATAAGTATGTTCCACTATATATGAGTGATCTCTCTTCTCCCTCTTGTCCAAACCTTAATAACAATGCGGCTTTGGCACCACTACAACCTAGTCCAGTACAAATTAGAGTTAGTCCTTCATTCATCCCATCTTCTATACCTAACTCTCCACAACAGCCATTAGGACAATTCATACCACCTACTCTAGTTATGCAGAGAGCAAAAAAAGAGCTAGTTAAGGAAGAGGATGATAATAGAGAAGCGTAGGAGAATAGAAGACGATGAACGTTCACGAAGAGGTGACAGTAAGACTAGATCGATAATCTCAAAAGAAACATGAGGATGGACCTGAAGTTACACAAAATAGAGAGCAAAGAGATTTTGAAAGCTATAAATAACTTCTAAAAGACTAGAATGTTGTAGCTTCTTAGAAAAGGGCATTGTCGAAAGGAAGTTGGGCTAGGGTCGGGAGACCAAATGAAGATCATTTTGTTAAATATTAGAGGGCAAGGTGACGGGAGGAAAATGGGATTGATTAGGTGGACAGTTAAAAGAGCAAATCCAAATATTTTGGAGCTACAGGAAACAAAAGGAGATGCATCTGGCAGAAAACAACTAGGCTAGATACGGGGATCTAGATTCAAAAACTGGTCTCAAATGCCAGTAGAAGGGGCCTCAAGAGGTCTATTGGTGGCCAAGATACTAGGTCCATAGAGGTTACAAAGTACCTAGTTGAGCTCTTTCTAGTGTCGATAAGCATAGAAGGAAGCCCAGCTGAAAATTGGTGGTTAAGAGGTGCATACAAGCTGGTTTCACTTACTAAACATAGCTTTTCCTTAGGTGACTTTGCGGCAATTTTAACACGCTAAGGTTTTTGGAGGAGAAATTAAACAACACTAGAGTAACTAGAAGCATGCAAGAATTTAATGAGTTGATTAAAGAATTGAACTTCAAAGATACCTCACTGGATAACACAGCTTTCACGTGGTCGAATTTGTGAAATACTCCTATTAGCTATAGCTTAAATAGATTTCTGTTTGCATCAGGATGGAAGAGACTTTCATAAATGAGCGACTTTAAATAGATTTACTTTGGATCACAAGCCAATATGCATGGACACTACATGGTTGGCTTAGGTCCTTCCCCCTTCATATTCGAATTTGCATGGTTGTATCACAGAGATTTCAAGGAATCCTTAGAGAGATGGTGCCAATAAACTCTAACATATGGGCAAGAGGGGCAACTTTCTGCTCAAACTCAATAGGTTTAAAGAACTGATCAAGAATTGAGATAAGGAAACATTTGGTAGAAGTCAATAAAAAAGAAATTGGAAGAAATCATCTCAAGCTTGGACAAGATGGAGGAAGAGGGACAATGATCTGAGGAATTGAGCACATTTCAGATATCATATAAGGCAAATTTGGTGGAGAAACGTATTAGGGAGGACAAAATGTCGTTACAAAGGGTTAAGCTGAAATGTTAGTTGGAAGGAGATGCTTCCATGAAATTCTTTCACAAGATTCTCAATAGCAAGAAGAACAAACACACTATATCAAAAATAGAATTGGATGATGGCAATCTTGTGGAAGAGGAGTCTTGGGTTGCGAGGAGATAGAAGATTAGAAACCACAGAAATGATTGATTGTTGGGGTTTGGAAGGCTTAGACTGGGGGAAGGTTACAGAAGAAGACGAAAGATATTTGGAGCACTCTTTTGATGAGGATGAAGTAAAAGTAACTGTGTGTAGCTGTGAAGGAAGTAAAGCCCTTGGCCTAGACGGCAACACAATGTCATTTTATTAGAAGAGTTAGTTGTTACTTGAGGAGAACAATATGAGGGTGTTTCAAACCTTCTTTCAAAACGAAGGGGGTGAACATCCAAACAAATGCAACCTAGATATGACTTGTCCCAAAGAACAGATGAGCCTAAAAGACTTCCGACCCACAAGTCTTGTCACAAGTCTTTACAAAATTATCTCAAAGTTTATTGTGACAAGGCTTAGGGTCATGTTACCGACTTCCATTGAACCTTACCAGTTTGCTTTTGTAAAGGGAAGACATATCTTAGATGAGGTGCTCATTGCAAATGAAGTAGTAGAGGAATATGGATCTAAAGGCAGAAAGGGCATTGTCCTTAAGGTAGATTTTGATAAGGCCTATGATTTGCTGGAGTGGAGCTTTCTAAAGTATGTTCTTGAGCAAAAAGGGCTTCAGGCCAACACGGTTAAGGTGGATGTGAGAACTTTTATCGTTAGTTACATACTCCATTGTGATTAATGAGAGATTGAGAGGCAAGTTTAAAGGGGGTCAAGGTCTATGACAACAAGATATGTTATCGCCAACCGTATTTTTAATGTTCCAAGCCCTTACACTATGGTGAAGGGGTTCTTAATTAGGAAGGATACATTAGAGATCTCCTATTTACAATATGTGGATGATACCTTCTTCTTTCTAGAAGGAGATGAGGAGAATGTATTACAAATTCTGCATGTGTTCAGTGCGATTTCAGAACTGAAAGTAAAAGTCTTAAAAAGTCAGATGGTTGGCATAAACTTATCACAGAATGATCTTCTCAAGCTGGTAAATAGGGTAGGATGTGTAGTGGCTGTATAGCCTACAAAGAGATTGGATGGATGGAAAAGAGCATTTCTATTGAAGTGGGAAGATTAACTTTAATCGTCTTGGCAGCTATTCCTACTTAACACATCTCTATCTTTAAAATGCCGGGCTTGGTGGCTCATAAGATTGAGGGTGCTTAGAAACTTTTTCTGGGGAGATTGACAGGGAGGAAGCATTTCACACTTAGTAAAATAGAAAATCATTCTGCGGCTAGTGGAATGTGTGGACTTGGGGATTGGGAACATTGCTCAAAGAAATGTCAAATTTTGTAGCAAGTGGATACGGCAGATTATGGATGAGCTGAACATTCTACGGGAAAGAATAATAAAGAGTGGGATTGGAGTTCTGGCAATAGATGGAGGGGTAAAAGATCAAACTTAACATATCATTCGCCTGGGAAGTTTAGCTCATCCCTCGCACCGGGTCTAGTGTAGCATGTGGACTGGAAGGTAGGGATTGGAAAGAGATTTAAAATTTGGGAGGATAGGTGATTGAACGGTCTTATACTGGCTAATTCCTTCCTCAACCAATATCGTCTCTCCACATTACATAATGAACCAATTACTTCCTTCCCAAAAAGTACCAATCTAGGTATAAAAGCCCTAACATGTCACGCAATTTTCACTTTCCTAGACCTCTTACAGAAAGTGAACAAGCAGAAATGAATCTAATAGTGTCAGCATTAGATAACATTAGATGCTCATATTCCACAGATGTGTGTCTAAATTGATTATTATTATGCTCATATATGGGGCGCGTGTGTCCCTATCAAGGTTAAGGTGTTTGTTCGGGTAAGCCCTTTCTCTCCGAAAACTTAATACTAGAGATATGTTGCAAAAGAGGATGCCAAGCTGGTCAATTTCCTCACATTGTTGTGCCTTATATCGGGATAAGGAATACTCATTAGACCTTTTTTTTTTTTTTCTTTTAGTTTTAGAGTAGCTAGGGCAATGTGGGAGCATTAGTTCAATTTATCTGGCAGTAAGATAAGCCACCTCAAGATGTTTAAGATGCTTTTTCATTGTCTCATCTCCAATCACCATATCTGGAAAAAAAAAAAAGGAAGCATGCAGGATTGCGTTCCTTGTGACACTTTGGACAATATGGCTAGAGCAAAACAGTAGAATTTTTCATGACAGCAAAAAGTGAAACAAAATGTTGGGAGGAGATTAAGCTCATAGCGGGCTCTTGGATTTTTGCCTCCTTAAAGGTTGTGGGTTTTCAATTTCCCAATGGTTGTTGGATTGGGGAAATTGTTTATACGAGTAGTATACTTAAAATGGGGCATGTGTAATGTACCAACCCGTAATTTTTATGATACGTTGACATGACATATGTGTATATAAGCATGTATTATACACGTACATATAAGTGTACTTAATGTCACGTGGAATAAAAAAATATAATAAACTTATATGGGGATATATATATTTACATTTATTACCTCAATACGTGGGGTAGCAAGGGATTAAAAAATATATAATAATAAATAAGTAAAGTGGGTTGTACAAATGGAAGCAAGTGGTTTTTGGTGCATAAAGATGAGAAATTTGATTAGCAACATGTACACATAATGGATTGTATTTATATAGGACATGCAATTGTGTGATTGTGGGCAGAGGAGATATAAGTGGCACATGATGGGGTTCTTTCTCTCATTTCTTCATTTACAGAACGCCGCGTAGAAGTGAAACTTGAGGAATTGCACCCAAGAGCCAACCGAACCAAACGTAGAAGGAAGAAAATGGAATTTGATTTTTCTGACAGATTCGACGAATAGGTAATCAATTTTTTCCAATTCGTGTTACAAAAATGCTAAATAAGCAACGTACTACAATCCTAATAGTGTATTTTTTTTACTCTAGAGGATGTTTTATAATAATACCAAAAATGGAATGTTATCCCACAGTGAGTAAAACTCAGTAAAAATTATAACAATACACCCTAGTAATACGTAGATCCTAGATATGTGATAAGTTTTTTTTCGTTTATCTTGACTTGAGGGAGAGCTTTTGGGTATGTTAAACCCTGATAAAATTTTAATTGGATCTCATAGAAATGTAGAGAATGAGAATCTGTACCCATCGACACCAAATTCATAAACTTTGGATATCAATTGAAATTTTGGTGAACAACTGACCAATTGAGTTATTTATCAAAATTAAAAAAATAATAAAAATATAGTTGGGAAGCCTATTTTTGATATTTTCTACTATAGAAATATTTTATATGAACATAAAAATGATCTTAAGGATTATTGAACATATTCGGGTAAATGCGCACCAATATGTGGGATCAAACGTATATATTAGATTAAATATGGGTTGTAAATTCGTTGAAAATGATTTATAAAATAAATTTAAATGAGTTGAATTTGATTTTATGCATATAAAATGATTTTTGATGATAGAATTTTATTGATGTTGTGGAGACAAATTGTTATTGGATATTAGGAACTAGTAGGACAATAATTTTGGTGAGTAATATTTACTTGTGGTATTCAGTGTGACATTGATAGTATATTAAAAATTCTGATTTTATTTAAATATAATGATATATTGCATTTCATGCTTATTGAAATCTCATGAAATGATTTTGATGCATTGTAGCATGTTAATTACATAACTAAGTAGATTATTGACATGACAACATTTCTATTTGTCATAGTCTTAGGGAACAGATTCAAGGATTAACCGTTGTAGTAATCTTGGTTGATGCATTCCGCGCATGAGATAAATAAGATAGAAATGGATAGATAATTGGATAACTAGAGGCCGGTGCACTCCTCATTTGCACGGTGAGGAGCAGATTTGCTCTGTTATCTGGAAGAAGGGAGATGGTTCATGTTTTAGAAAGACTGCACATTGTTAAAATTCAATGCATGTTCACCCATTACATTATGTATATATGTTACTTTTATTTCATTTGTCAGTGATTTAAAATTTGTTTTGCCTTGCATGTTTTATACACACGATAGTTATATAATATTATAAGTCAGATTATTTACTAAGCTTGTTGTTTGCTCACTCTACTTTCCATTATTTTCTCTAGGTTTTGACAGGAAAGGGAAAGGGAAGATGTGATATTATTATTAGTTTCTTTTGAAGTTGATAGCATGTTGTTATTGTAATAATTAGCCAGACTACTGTATTTGAAGATGTATATAGACTTGTTATCATCTGGATGTAATGTTAGAACAAATTATGGATTGTGTAGATGTGTGGTTAATTTGATGAATGAATATATATTTTTATATTGATTGTCGTTATCAGGTGATTTTGAATTTGGTGACTGTTACATTTTTAGAGGAGACTTTGTCAAAATTTTTCAGTAAATTGGTGATTTAATTAGGAAGGCTTACAGAGTTTTCTGACATGTCAGCATACTGACATGTTTAGGAATTCTGTGCCAGTCGTGACGTTACCTGAGAAGGGGTCGCGACATGTGATGTAATATATATATGCACACACACACACACACACACTAGTTTGATCATGTGCTTTGCACATTTAAAAGCATGATTTTGGAGCAGTAATAGTGTGATGTGACATATATATATATATATAGACACACACACACACACACATTGAGACTTCTCCCAAACCTCCAATGTTGAGAGGCAACGACCTCAAACAGTCAAGAATTTCTTTCACTTCAGTGAAACCATACTACTGCCATGCATACCACCTTCTAATGAGGCCTCCAGTGCCATGCATACCATAGTGAAATAGTTTTTGAAACTTAAAAAAAATCCTTATCGATTTTTTCCTTATATATATATATATATATATATGGAAAAAATCGGTGGAGAAGTGGAGGGACATATATACAGACACACAATCGATTTTTTCCACAGTGACATATACAAGCACACACACACACACACACTCACACTTAGAGTGTGGGATTGGCGGAAGGCATTCTCTCATATTTCTAGAGAATTGTTGATCAAGAACCTTTGTCTTGTGCTTGGCCATTTTGGGAGGTAGCTAAGTTGAGGGAGGGCCCACTGGGCAGTGGCTAGCTTGGCGTTAGTCTGGTACTTATAGAAGGAGCGAAATGACAGAATTTTTGAAGATAAGGCTTTGCCCTCAAGCGTGATTTGGGAAGAATCTCAATCTTTAGCTTCCTGCTAGATCAATAATTGTTCATTATCAATGAGATATTCCATGTCAGATTGGCTAAAAGGGTCGGGTAATGTTTTGTAAGTGAAGGGAGGTAGGTTGGGGGGTAGGTGTGTGCGGTTGTGGGGTGTCATCTCCCGTATGCACATTTTTACTCTTATATTAATATCAATGGCATGCGTTTCTTTTAAATTTTTTTTCCATATAAGATCTCCTTTCATCTCCTCTATCATATCAATCACCCCTTTAGGTATTTTAAACCATGGAACAAAAATGCAACATTCCAAGTTTTAACAAAATCATAAATTAATTATCAAATAAAAATTCTACTAAAATTAGTAAAAGTATTGAAATAATTTTTAAACTTCAAAGGATCCTATAGTATGAACATAACTTTTTTCTTTTGTTTGAAGATATTCATTAAGAATAAATACATCAAAGCATGGTTTCAAATGCAATGAATCAAACTACAAAAACACTAAGGCCCTGATTGATTGCATAGAAAAACATTTATGAGAAAATTTCATTTTCTCATGAAATTTTTCTTAAGAAAATTTTCTGAATTTTTTTTCATGCTCGTTTGATTACATAAAGAATAACTTTCCTATTTTCCATTGTTTGATTGCTTGTGAGAAAATTTACTCTTTTCTCATAAGTCTTTTTTTTTTTTAAATAATAATAAAAAGCTACATAATAAAAAAAAATTTGTGCATGTTATTGTTGTTAAGGTGAAAAGACAAAACTAGGCGATAAACCTCTGTAAGGTGAGGGGGGACCTAGGCGGAATATAAAATAATTATTTAGAAGTCCTTTAAAAGTTATTTATTTATCTATTGGTCCCTCATTATATATATATATATATATATATATATAT
>JAJIYU010002509.1:0-30149 GCA_030144865.1 Tinospora cordifolia
TATACTCAAATTTAAATAATTTCTAAGATAATTATAAAGTTCAAACATTTCTTCCAACTAGTTTAGGGTTATTCTAAAATTCTAAAATTTTTATATATTCTAATTAAAGTAATTTCTGTGTCTTCTAATTTTCCTTAATTTAACATTTCAATTTTAATAATTTACTTGCAAGCTTTTATCGTATAATTAGAATTATAATAACTTAATCGTTATAATTTAAATAATTTATTAAC
The DNA here is from genome assembly GCA_030144865.1 of Tinospora cordifolia. Lineage (NCBI taxonomy): Eukaryota > Viridiplantae > Streptophyta > Magnoliopsida > Ranunculales > Menispermaceae > Tinospora > Tinospora cordifolia. The sequence continues at coordinate 234 of JAJIYU010002509.1, forward strand.
ATCATAATTAATTAAATTACGAACAAAATAAGACTTCTAAACGTTCCAAGTTTAGTTTCAGGATCTAAAATTTTATTATTTTCTTATAAAAGATTTTAAACTCTTAAAGCTTAATTTTTTCATATTTTTAACTAATTTAAATTATTGAATTTTTTTAACTTCTAACATTAAGTGAAACTATTAATAGTTTGGAGAACCATTTCTCCAATCCTAATTTAAAAGATTAATTACTTTAATTTTATTAAATCGATAAATCCTTATATCTCACCCTTTATAAATAGTATGATATTAAATTTATTTAATTTGAATTATTAAATAAATGTTCCTAAATTACCTTTGTAGTTGCGTTAATCAATTCCTATTTGCATCTAGTCTCTCATTTCTAATTTAATTTTGTTTTCATATTGAAAATCATCAAAATAGATTCTCTACTATTTAAAAATTTAAAATCTAGATATACGTACCTCAAGTTGTCTTCTTCGCGCGAAAGACGTCAATGAAGAAGATCCCTCGTTATATGTTACCCCTCGCCCAGATCGCAACTTCTGCCATTTCTTGCATCGCGTGAACACTATAGCAGTATGCGGACAACACCCAAATTTCAGTTGAACGCTTCTTGTTTAGTTATTTTTGAACCAAACTATGCACAAATTTGATTTCGACTTAGAGATTGAATCTGGAATAGGTGCCTCATTTCCTTTGTTTCTTTAACAACTAAAACTGGTAATTGAACAAATCCAGCTCCTTCTTCTTTCACAGCTCCATAGTTCACTTCCGTCTAATTTGCCATCCAATAAGACTAAGCATGTTCAGTACATAAAACACATTTAACAATCTTAATCCGAGCCCAACTAATCAAGCACAACTAAAATCATCAGCTTGATCAGCTCCCTTCTTTGTTCGATCCGTCACTCACGCAGAACCAAAAGAACTAGGTTTCTTTGCAGTTTCTCTTATTCTTCAATCGGCAACAGCACCCACTATATATATATATATATATATATATTTATATATATATGTATATTTCTCTTTCTTTTTTTTTGGTTCATCAAACAGATACTACGGTCAGCCTGAAGGAAAACCGGTTCGTGATGGCCTCTACCTCCTCTGTTCTAACACACCGAAACAACTCTCATCTGCCTCTGTTCGTGATTCTCTTCCTCACTCCACACATTTAAAACACACACACAGCAGCCACATCCCCCCCAATCACGTTCAACCTCTTCATAGCAAGATGCACCAGTAGCACCCGTTCTTCATCTTGTTTCTTCGTTCAATCGGTTGACCACAAAACCAGAGAATTCTGGTTTTCTGTTCGTGCTTCTTCTACTTCCACGGACCGCACCAACAGCTGTTGCAAACCACCACAAGTCACCTTCTTCTTCGTCTAACGCAGCAGCAACGCACAACAGATTTCCATCTTCTTTCTCTTCTTTCAATCTTACTTCTTCCTCTGTTTTAATTTGCACCTCACAAACTCCAATCACCAACCAGCAATCATCAAACACAAAACCCCCTTTCCGTTCTTGCATCTCGCCCGAAACAGAGCAGAGACTTCTTCTTGCTCTGTTCTTCATCGGCTCAACGCACCAGACCAACAGCTTCCTCTTCGTTCTTGTCCATTCGGCCACCATGGAAGCAACTCCCCTGTTTTCTGTTCATCATCTCTGCCTAGCGTTCCCCTTCATCTGGCAGCAGCAGTACCACCAACAGCTGCAATCATCGCAAAACAGAGCATTGCTCTGGTTCTTCTTCCACACGGTTGGATTGCAGCAACAGCAGAAGTTCTTCTTCTGTTTTCTGGTTTCAAACCCACGCTGCGCAGCAGATTCTTCTTCGTTACACACCAGCAGCTACAGCTCACGGATCTGATTTGCACTGCAGCTACTCGGTCTTCACGCACAATTCACCTCTTCTCTTCCTCTGTACGCTGGCGGTGAAAGTGCAACAGCATGTGTAACAACGACAACGGCAACAGAGTGTCGTGGCACTGATTTTTCTTCCATCCTCTGTTCGTGTCACAAACCAACACACAGCAGCAGCAGCCATGCAAAACCGAGCACTACTGCTCTGGTTCTTCTTCTTTGCTCTGCATTCGTCCACCAGCATCCGTTGTAGTTGCAGCAGCTACAACCTGGAACTTCTTCATTCCTCGGCCGCAGTCTGGGTGGAAGCAACCACCAACGCCTAGAATTTTCCTCCCTCAAACTATACTTATCCTTTATTCATTATTTATAACTTTATATATGCCAATCATTTTATTTAACTAATTTAATTTATTCAGATTCTACACATTAATAAAATTTATTTTATTCATACGTATACCCATATATATATATATATATATATATATTACATTAATTTATTAAGTTTAACCTAATAAATCAGAATCTGAATTTAATTACTCTCCATGTATTTCTTCAAAACCTTGTTATAAATCTTTCGTCTATTTTAATTTATAATCTATTCATTTCATTACCCTAAAATCATATATACTAATATTTTATTTTATTTTATTATTATTTCTATTATTTTCATGATTAATTTATTTTATAATTTTTTTATCGACGCATTGGCAGGCATCGCAATATTTTCATTTAATTTTCAATCCATGATTTTCAAGCATATGTTTAATAATTGTTATTTCTTATTTTATTTATTTTCTAAAGAATGTTTTATTTTATTATCCGATTATTCGCTCGCAACGTGGCATGCTCGCAAGGTTCCGGGGTGTTACATCTGGGTTGTTGGATTGTAGTTCTTTGTATCTCAACCCTTCTATCCGCCTCTCAATATTCCCGCCAGTAAGATGTATCCTCCATTAATGTTCTTTCTAGGGTTTGCTTCCTTCTCCTCTTTATTTTTCGATCGCTTGTTCGCACCACCCATCTCACAGTTGCGTAAATTCTTCTTTTGTCTCTCTTCTTCTTCACATCCTCTGCTTCATCTCCTTCATCATGGTGTTCCTCCGATCGTTTTTTGGTTGTACCTCCTCTCCACCCCTCCGTTTCTCCGATGAGTTTGGACGCACACTTGTAGCTCGCAAAGTTGCTCGTCCTGCTACTATCACAATAAACTCCAACACTTCTGATGATGATGCTCCAATCACTAAGATTTTGACCAGGTTGTTCCACTCGCCTCTTGTCGCTCTTCTGCCACTTGCTAAGGTAAACCCCTTTGCTTCACGTCTTCCCGAGCCCTTGTGTCTTCCCCTGCTTCCCCTGGATCCCCTGCTGCTTCTGATCCCCCTACTTCCCCTGCTCCGCCGTGTGTTCCCCCTTCCAAATGTTGTCATGTCAAGACTGTCGCTTGGAAATATGTTCCCTCTCCTACTCCTAGTTCCTCTGTCCCTAGCCCCTCTGCTTCCCATTCTTCTCCCTCTCCTCCTCGTGTCCCGTCCGTTTGTGCCTCTGACGCTTACAGCCCCCTGTTCTTCAATAAGTCCTACCAATCCCTCTGGTCCAAGCTCAAACACAAATCCTTTCCTGTTGAACGTTGTCCCGATTTCGTCAAAGCAAGCATTGCTACTATGTTGGAATCCCAACAGCTATTGAACTCCGTCACCTACCATTCCTTCTATTCTCCCTCCTTGGTTTGTGAACTTTATGCGAATCTTTCCTCTGAAAGTTCCTCTCCTTCCTCGTCCTGGTATCATGTCACCTATGTCCGCAGCATGGTTGTTCCTTTCTCTCCTTCTGATCTCAACCATTTTCTTGGATTTCTGGATGTTGCTTGTGATCCTTCGAAGCCTTTTGACATGGATGAGGTTGCATGGGCCTTAACAGGGGATGTTGATTGTGTCTAGCCTGGCTCCGATGGCCTTAAGTCTGCCTCCCTAACCGTTAAACACTTTCTCTTATTTCGATTGTCCACTGCTGTTTGGCTTTCGTCCACACATTTTTCCACCGTGTATCAAGATTGGGCCCTCTTGCTCTATCGCGATCAGTCATGGCATTCCTCTCAACATGGGCCAGATCATGTTCGACTCAGTGGCCAAAACTGCTAAGTCTGCATCCTCCTACAATAAGCTCATGCTTTCGTGCCATCACTGCTTATCTAGCCAAGCAGTGTTCTCTTTCAGTCCCCCATATCGAACATTCCCCAATTCAGGGGGAGTTTCGCCTTCTTCACAAACTGTTCGATGGCTCTTACAAGTGTGACATTAAGGGGGAGTGGTAGATTCCTCCTCATTACACCTCTTCGGATGCAGCTCCTGCTGTCTCCTCCACTTCGTCTAGCTATGTTGGTTATCTCAAGGCTCGACTGGCATTTATCACTGCTGAGCAACATCACATCCAATCCCTTCTTCATCAGTTTGCCGATGATGACTAAGTTTGCCATTGTTTTGCACAAATCAAGGGGAAGACATTAGTCATGTATTGGACTTGCCTTTGGAATCTTCACTTTTTTTACTAGCATAGATTAGGCTGGTGATAGGAAAGTTGTTTTGTTTATAGGATAGTTCTTCTTCTTCTTTTTTTGTCTTGCTTATCATGTTGTTCATCTCATGTGTTTGCACCAAACAATGCTAAAGGGGGAGATTGTTAGGAATCACATAGGTTATTCTTAATTGGCATGTTTGGTGTCCATACGGTCTGTTTTTTTTTCTTTGTTTTTGTTTTTTTTTCTTATGAACTCAATGATCAATATCAGTAGTTTTCAGTTACCTTGGATCTTGTTTTTCTTTTTATTTTAATCTTGAATTGACATCTTCTTTTGTAAAACAAACAAAACAATGGATATTTCCAAAAATTACATTTCTATAGTTTTTGTAATTAATTTCCTTCCTAAAATGATCTTTTATAATCCGTTTTAGATTTCTGTTTCTCATCATTTTTTTGAAGGAAAGCATTCTGTTGTCACAATTTTAGAAGGTTCCCAAACTGCTATCAATTCAATGTAGACTGTCGTCACAAATTTGGAAGGCTCCCAGATCTCTAACGATCTCACTTTTTCAATCAATGTGTTGTCTTGCTCATTTCTGGATGATCTTTGATATCCAGACCGTCTGTCATGTTTGCCTGTATCATAGTAAACCCAGATTCTCTTGCTGATCTTCTTGCTCTGTTTCGTCAATCTATTTAAGGGCTGATGCACCTCGGTTCTTATTATCTTCCAGAAGCTAGTCAATTAGAGTTGTTCAAATGGTTGTCTTGTGAATTGTATTAGTGTTTTATTTTGTTTGAGTGATCAAAGAAGTTGCAGAACGTCTCAGCCTTGGTTATTTTTGTTTATAGAGATAAATCTGTAGAGTTAACAAAAAAACAGATCACTGTTTCTTGTCGCAGTCTTCTTGTTAGAGTGTGTTTGAGTTTCTTGGTTTATTGTGGTCTGTCAGAGGTCGTTGAACCTGCTAAAGCTCTGTGTAACTTACAAACTTAGTGGATTCTCAAACTGGGCAAGGCCCTGCAAATGTAGGACGTTTGTGCCGAACTGTGTAATCAATTGCTCTGTGTCTCTTTACTTCTTGAATTTATTAGCCCAAGTACAATTGCCATACCTACAAATTAGAGCACATTTGTCTTATCATTTTTCACTAACTATAAGAGTTTTCTTCATTTTCATCTTCATTTCCTTTATCATTGCTAGTCCCTTCCACACTTGTAGGTAATGAACTAGAAGATGGAGCCCAAGCATGTCTTCTAGTAATAGCAATATCTGAATATAATATATCTAGTTTTTCCTTATGCTCTAAGCCTTTTTCACAAAACTTTTTAAAATCTGGGTTTTTCTAAGGAAATAAACAGAGACACACATGCAAAGTACATTACCAAATAATTAATATATAAAAATGTAAATAATTAGTTAACTTATAAAAATAGCAAACCTGTATTTTTGCACTGCACCACTCATCACTTGCATCTACTGTTTACCTTATAGGATCCCATCCAAATCTACTTTCTCCTTGAACTAATGATTGCCATAATTTTTATTCCTTCTTTAACATGTCCCAATGATTTTTATGTTGTAACTGGATGTGCTTCCCAGTTGCTTTTGTAAACTTAGCAATAATATTTTTCCATCCTTCTTTGCTAAAATGATATCCTACCATATTCTTTGCCATTACTTCTTCCACGACAATATTTATCTATATTGCTGAAAATTCTGGAGGCCATACAACTTTTTCGTGGCTAGATTTATTTTTATTTATTATTGATTTCATACTAATGACAATAAATAATCACGGTGACAAACGGAGTTAAAAAAAATTAATATCATAATAGATTTTTATTACCACCTTTTTATTTTATAAACTACTATCAACTATCAAATTTCAAACCTCAAAATGAAATGTTTTATTTTTTCTCAATAAAAAAATGGACATGCAAAACACAAATAATAATAAAATAAGAAATAGAAATGCAACCAAACTGATAATAATTTTAGATTGAACAATTAAACAAAGTACACATCTAATAAAAGACTAAAGCACACTGTTGTCAAAGCGTCTGTGACGGAAAATTTATATCCAATAAAAATAAAATAAAGGACATTGGACATTGAGAAACTTTATGAAGGACATTGGAGTTTGAAGTAACCATGGCCAAGTCTCTAATGGAATATGATATAATTCAGATTAGTGACTGATGATTCTAGTCATTGAGATGCTCATCTCCGTTTAAGTACCAGAAAATTCTACAAAGATCAAAATATGTCCCAGCAGGTGGTTTTTAAATTATGGGTTTCGTGCCCAAGTGAGAAAGTTCTCACAGTTACCCAAAAAATGGCCAAAAAAACAAAAAAAACAAAAAAAAGGAAATATGAAACTACTAGTCTTTTATAAGGTGGGTATTGGGTTTTTTTTCTAACATCATTTTCACCGTGTAATAATTATCTGCAACAGCAAGAACATGAATTTTGTAGATAAGATCAAGAAATATCGAACAACAAATTGACTTCAACTGGGAAAACATAACAAAAAACAAAAGCCTCAAAATGCAGCTATAACTATGTATTTCCCAAATTCGAGTAACTAAAGCAGGTGCTGGTCCGGACACTAAATAAAAGTGATCTGGGAGATTATAAATTCTAAATAAGTCATAGCCAAAGTTAACTCCGGTAGGAAAGGTTACCCTAACTCTAAACAAGTCCTACCTTTACAAAGGAATTAGTAAAGATATTGAGAGGGCAAAGACTAAAAAGATAAAAGAAAAAAAAGAAAAAAGAAAACATTAACAACAACAATCTTATTTGTTGTACAGGAAAGTATACATGGTTTCTTTTTATGTACAGGTAGCTCTACATATGGGAAGCCAAGGAAGGCAAATCACAATTAAAATTAGAAAATAAGAATGAAGTAAACATTCAAAATCCAATTAAATAGTTGTTCTCTTACAGTCATTTCATCAAGCACAAAAAGCACAAAAAGCACAAAAAACACATGAATTTGACATCAGAAATCAGATAGCATTGAATAAACCAGAGTTTCTGAAATCTGAATCAAGAAAAAACCCCCAACTCACGAATCAGAAAAAAAAAAAGATAGAGGTATCTGAATCACCTGAACTTGAAGGTGGCAAAAATCAGGAGGCTTGATGCATTGAGAGAAGGAGGCTTTCCAAATCATGAATTCATTTGACGAGAATCATCCACTGGTTCGTTCACTTATATACACTGTAGACAACCAAGAAGAGATAAAATCAAAGGACAAACGAGACTTTCCACACTCCAAATCACAAAATCGTTCATGACAATCGGCTAGTCTTTCGCTTCTTTTGATCAAAACTTCATAGAGGTTCAATAGTTGAACAACGACTGAACAAGAAAGAATGAAAGGGTAAAATAGAGATTTACCTCTTAGATCGCGGAATTGTTCATCAAGAACCGGCAAGGACGAACAATCCAAAATACTGCTTCTGCATTTGGGAACCGTTACAGCGCCATAGTAGTGTATATGCTATAGAAATTAAGAATGACTTGCTCTTTAATAAGAAATGGTAAGATAAAAACTCAAATACACAACAAAATAATATAAAACGTATTAATTTTATTAAATAATATTAACAAAGTAAACCCATAGAATCCGTTCGCCCAGTGTTATTCTTAATAAAATCATACGATTATCTTACACATAGTTTTAATGTTACTTTAACAAAGTATAACAATAAAATATGTTTGCAAGGCATTATTCTTAAAAATAACATTTTATTAGTTTACATATATATTTTTAATATTACTTTTGACACTTTTTTATATGAAAACGCGAGTCCAAAGCTACATTTGAAGGGTGATTAATTTAATTTAACAGACACAAAATCCTTAAAATGTTTTTATTTTTTATTTTTTATTTTTTTTTAGTTTGCTTTAAACAAAAAGTTGAGGATAAGTGTCCTAAATTATAGAATCACATAAATTTTGTATATTTTTGAGATTTTAGATACAGAAAACTATATCACACCATACAAAACCAGACAAAGTCATTTGGCGTCTAGGTTTCGCCGTAAAACCCTTTTCATCATCTTAAAATCATTTATAATACCAAACTCTTGGGTAATTAAGAAGGGATTTTGTGATGAAACCACGCTAGTGAAGATTTGCAGCAGTCTCCTCATCCGTTTGCTTACAATTATTCTCTAATTTTGTTGAATTTAGGGTCTATTATTCTTCATTTTACATAAATTTACTGTACTGCAGCAACCTACTGTGTCACATATTTCCAGACACTTTATAAATCTTAACTAAACTTTTCAACTTTGGTACAACATAATTTAAAATGAGTAAATTCTAAAAGGGGAAAAACAAAAGCATAAACTTGCAATGAATGCCTTTTGACTTTCTTCCTTTCAATGAGTAATAAATCAAATTAAATATAATTAATAATTCTAGTTACTCCATGCTTCAAGGACTTGCACCTCTACCGTGTATGTTACAGGCAAACTCTCACCATGAATAGCTTTGGTGGAGACCTGACCCGTTACCCACACTTCCATAAGGGAACCCACTTATTTCAGTTTGTGACCCTTTGCTCCCATTTGTTTGTCCACTCGTTCTGGCAAAGGTTGTAACAATTAGATTAATAATTATGCAATATCTTTTAAAAAAAAATTAAATATGCTGTGTTAATTTGCTGATTATTCAATTCCTTTTGCTACTAATTGAAAACAATAAGGAATACTTCAAAAAAGAGATCATGCAGATATGTCCAAGTCATCAAGCTCCAATGTCTCCTAATATCTCTTCTTCAGTGTTGAAGTGAAAGGTCAAGTTTATGCAATTGTTGTATACTTGCCGAAGGACATCCTTTGCTTCTGAATCTCTGATGGAACCTTCACTTCCGTGGCCAATCCAACAGCCTGAAGAAACCTTATTACGTACCAAGTCATGTCAAGTTGCCACCATTCTATTCCATGTCGAGCCGAAAACTCAAATGCATGGTGATTGTTGTGCCAACCCTCTCCAAAAGCAAGCAAGGCCACCCACCTTAACAAATTAATCAAAATTGTCACTTAAGTGCTGAGACAGGTGAGAAAAACAAAAAAAAAAAGGTACTAAAAACATAGTTTTCGGTTAAGTAGCAAGCATTAGTTGAATACCAATTGTTCCTTGATAAGTCTCCCGTGTTCCATGCCTGGCTTCCCCATACATGGCAAGCTGAGTTCACCAACCAGGTGATATGATACACCCCTACAATCCTCACCGCCTGCATTTACAAGAAACCATTTTAATCATCCAAGTAAAGTAAGCCCACTTCAAGAATCCATTTTTGTTAACTCCATTACGACTCTGCTTCTACTTTAAAGCAAACTGCAAAATTCTCTCTAAAGTAGAAAGTAAGCTCTAATATATATAATAACGTAAAAGGTTTGTTTTTCAAAACAAAACAGAATTAGGAGAGATTAATCTTGTCAAGACGTCACCCAGGCCTCCCTTAGACTTCTAGCCCACTCGAGTGCCTAGGTCATGTCTTTTCGTTCTTTCTTTCTTTCTTTTCTTTTTTTTTTTTTTTTGTTTTTTTGAAGGGCTGAAACAATTGATTTTAAACCCTAACTTAATAAAACTAAATAACATAGTATTTATTTTAATATATTATCTATTTTACATGCTCACGTACAATAAGACTAATGTTTATACAAATAATTCTTCAAGAACCTTTAAATAATAATTTTATAGTCCAATTTTAGCCTCATTGACCAATATTTATGAATAGGGTGGAAGAAGTTCATTTACTATTAAATGGAAATTAGGGAAAAAAAAGTCTTGGACCTACCTTGGCCCGGCCTCACCTTATAGAGATTTGTGACCTAGTGCTGCATTTCTGACTTGACAACACTGGTAGAGATTATACCACCACTTAAATTATATTAGAGGTAGACAAATAAAAATATTTCCCAAAAAATAGTTTTGATTACTTTTCACTTCTTTAGTGGTTGCAAGTAGAGTTAACAAACACTACCTAAGAGTTTGATTTCATCATTAAAAAAATAAAATAAAATAAAAAATAAAATAAAAGTGATGGTGGATAAGGTGTAGAATTGATCACAGATAAGTGCAGAACCGATCATGGATAAGGTTTAATGAGACCATAAGATAATCCAGTTGAAGAAATTATTTGGACCTCATCTCATTCTCTTTTGCACCACAAAAAGTTTTGATTCCATAAACAAACAAAAACAAGCAATTTCTACGAAAGGAACCACAAAACCATTTTACTTTGCACAGCAAGGCAAGAAAGTGGTGCTTTTCTAAACAGCTAATAAGTGGACCAAACTCCTCAACAAAAAGTGCTTGAAGAAAACACCATTTACCAACTTGATGTATAAACTATCTCAATGGTATAAAATGATGTAAAGGGTAAGGGCACAATGTTATGATTTTGTTAAGAATTGTAAAAACTGTCAAAATAATTACTGTGAAAAGATAACAAAGGAGAGAGAAAAGATGAATTGCATTCTTACCATGCCCCACACAATGAAAGGAAATCCTCCAAGCCCATATAGAAGAGCTCCAAGTGCAATTGGATGAATGATGTAAGTGCTTTGAAGGAACCTGTAGAAAGGCTGCTTCTGTAAATCACCAACATTATGTGGCCCTCCACACTGTTTAAGAAAAAAGTACATTCAAATTCATCAAAACCAGCATTAGAAGAAGAAGAAGAATTCTAAAGTTTCGTACCCTTTGAGCAACAGCATTGGTATCGAAGAGCCAACTCATATGACTAAACCAAAATCCTTCAGTTGGGCTATGTGGGTCTCTATCAGAATCACAAAACTGGTGATGATACCTATGTGTACTAACCCAATCCACTGGATTTCCCTGCGAGAAATCAAACTTCTATCAAGATGACTTAACAGCAACTTCAAATTACTGATTCCAAACATGCCTAACGTCAAAGTCTTACCTGCATAGCTTGAACTCCACAATAAGCAAACAAGTATTCAAGCCATTTGGGAATCTTGAAGCTCCTATGAGAAAGATGTCTGTGAAAAGAAAGAGTGATCCCAAAAAGCCCAGTAACCACATATAGCACTATGGCTACCCAAAATGCCGGCCAACTGAAAGTAAACGGAGCAAACAGGCACAAAACATGCATAGACAACACAACCACACCCGTGGCCACATCCAAAGAATTCCATTTTCTTCCCCAATAAACCCTCCTTCTATGCTTCACAGACACATCTGATAACAAAATTTTTCCAGAATTCTCTCCCGCTGCTTCAGCAGCCCGACAAATCACACCGGCCCGTGTCCCCTTTTCGGCGCTAGCGGACCGGAAGCCGCCGGAATTCTTGAAACAGAGAAGGGTCCTCGCATTATGATTTAATGAATTGGTTGAACTTGAATTGAGGGCAATTGCACGAACCGAAAGGTAGATTGAGCTATGGTTATACTGCCTCGTGGGTCGGGAACTGATGGTAGCAGAAGGATGGAGTTTGGTACCGGGCAATGCTGCTATCAGAGCCATTGCAATCCAGAAATCGTCTACTTTTGCTATTATTTATCGTTCTTGTTGTTCGTAGAAATTTAAGAAATGGGCAAGTTGGATTTCTTGACCTGGGCTTTTTTCTTGTGGTGAGATTTAAGCAGAATACAAGTGCGTGGCTGTTATATAAGCGATAAAGAGCCAGTGTGAAAAAAGATGGACATGTCTTTTTCAGAGGTGGAAGAGAAGAGGGCGAAAAAGAGAGGCGGTGACATCGAGAGATAAGATAAAAAGATTTATAATAATAAGAAGAATAATCTCTGCCTAAGCCTTTTTAAAATTTCCCAAGTTTGTCTGGTTATGGGAGAGATATTTAAGGGAAATATGAGTGTGTGGTTTAGCTTCTGCGTGCCGTATCTATATATCTCACATCCGGATTGGGATACGTGCTTCATCCGCTTCAACTACTCACTGAGTAGCAGATAGAAACACCTACGTGTGCTAGCAATTTCAGGAGATTCAATGGCAGTTTCTTCTACTTCAGTCATGTCTTGCCCAGCACAGCAGCCTCGTGTCACGGCTCGTCCCAATTCAAACTCTGCCACCACCTCCTCCCTTTCAATTTTTTCTGGTACGTTGCCTTCGACTTTCATTTCTTCTTGGTTGAAAGATCCAAATTTGGTCTCCCTGATTCTAAAATGAGGTTAATTCCTACCATTCATCTTAGTGAGAGTTGTCCGCTATATCAACCTTGCAAAGAGTTGGAGGTACTAGGCTCAAACACCCTTAAGAAAAAAGAAGATATGTTTGTTTGTTTATTTTGTGATTTAAAAACAAGAATACAACCCAAGAGAGAGAATTTTCTGAAAAGGAAAAAAAATAAGTGAAAAACTGTTTTTGAATTTTTTTTTTCTGACAAGTTTATAGTATTTGGGCTTTTTGGATTCGGTTTTTGTATTTGAATCACAAACCAAATGTAGTTCTTTTTAAACTTTTCTCCAAACCTACAGAGGATTTATGGTGATGGTACTATGATATGATTAAGTAGAAAATGATTTAGTTCAGCATTCTCCTTATTTTTTTGGAAGACAAAAAGGAATATTTACAATTACAACAGCAAACAAACAACAAAAAGCATAACCAACGACAACACTGAACATGCAAAATTCTTCCTTCTAGTTCAACAATATTAACTAGTCATTTGATACATTTTTAGGCAGATCTGCCAGCAAAACTCTTCCTTCTAGTTATCATTTTTCCTCTTGGAAACCTCAATTAAAAAAAAAATTAAAATTCTTGGAAACATTATGTTCGTAGCAAACTACTAGATCTTGGGTGCAATCATACCAAGTGACTCAAATCTACAAAGCTAGGGAAAATTGGTTCTTGTTGATCTCTATTGTACTTTTTGAGTTATTGTATGTACATCTGCCAAATGCAGCGAGTAATTTCCTAAGTGCTCCCTTAAGGGAAAATTCTCCGAAGAAGACAAATGATATCAAGAAATCAGAAAAAGTTCAGGCTGTATCTATTGCAACATCTGCTGCCGTGGAGGATCCCAAAGTGTATGTCTTCACTCTTCATTAGCTTTAATATTCTTTTTAAATGCTAAATGTGTAATTGTGGCTTTTAGTATATTGATAAAGCAATATGTTAGTATTAGAGTATCACGTTTATGTTTGTATTCTTGAAGTCAACATTTGCTTGATTTGGAATATCTCCTTTTGCTAGGTATTCACTTCCTACTTGGGCAGAATTTGATCTAGGAACGGCTTCAGTATACTGGAAAACCTCAAATGGCCTTCCTCCTACTTCTGTATGATATTTCAGCTGACTCTACTATGTTTACTATAAGGTTTTGCTTTTGTTGTATCATCTTATTAAGAATTCCCCTTTAACCTTTGACAGGGAGAGAAGCTAACACTATTTTATAATCCAACAGCAAAGAAGCTGACCCCAAATGAGGAGTTTGGAATTGCGTTTAACGGTATTTCTCTGCCTTTTTTTTTTTTTGAAATTTATGAGTTCCTTTAACTGTTGGAGTAACACTTATTAAAACATTGTGTTATGTACTTGAAGGGGGGTTTAATCAGCCAATCATGTGTGGCGGTGAACCAAGAGCAATGCTTAAGAAGAATCGAGGCAAGGCAGATTTGCCCATCTATACCATAAAGATTTGCATACCGAAGCATGGTTGGTCACGTTTCCTAAACCTTTCTTGCTTTTTAGAACAACTGGATTTTCATTTGAGCTTGTGGTGTTAACATTAATTGGCAGCTGTGAACTTGATATTTTCATTCACAAATGGAGTTGATTGGGATGGTCCTTACAAGCTGGAGTTCCAGATTCCCAAAGCATGGAAGAACAAACCACTTCGTTTCTTTAATGAGGTAATGCACTTTCTAGCCTTTTTTGCTTCAATCATATGCCTACAAAAAATGAAACCATATTTAGTTTGTTAGGAAATGCTACACCTAAAAGCTTTAGTTGGTATAGGCCATCAACCATACATATCAAATGATGAATAGATACTTAAGTGTCCTGTCAATTGCATGATGGCAAGTGGACTATAATTTTATCGGTGAAGAAACGCAAAATTGATTAAATAACATAGGAAAACAAGCAAAATGCTTTTGAGGAGGTCTGAACACAAGTTATCTTGAACACTAGAGCTCCTAATACCATGTTAGAAACCCTATAATCTAACAGGCTATATATAATTGTCCAATTGGGACCAACTATGCATATCAAGCGAAATATTATATATATATATATATATATAATGAAGTAAACTAACTCCAAACTTGAGTTTACATTAGAGGAACCAAGGTATTTGAGTTCTTAATAAAATGAGAAAATTGTTCTTGCACATAGGGTCTAGCGCAAGAGATGAGCAAGGAGGATGCATGTAATCAAGCTATCTTCCCAGACTCCAACATTGTGATCACACGATGTGCCATGATTGGTAATTTGTCAGTTGAAGGGGTAAGTAAGCATATATACAATTTCCTTTCAAGTAATTTAAAAAACAAGAGAGAGATGTTAATTGTCTGAATATCTGAAGAATATCTCATAACAACCGTAATGTCTTACTTGTTCTATCAATGTTTTGTACTATGACAGGGTGATCGCTGCAATTTGAATCTCGTACCAGGTTGCATGGACCCAAGCTCACCATTTTTCAATCCGCTTGCTAATGTAGATGATGGGTCTTGTCCACCATATTCAGACTCTGAAGAGTAGTAATATAGTTTTTTTCTTTTTGCAACGAGTACATATCCATACTTTACAACATAGCTCCTGTACATGATCTAGCTCCCTAGCGCCTCAAGGTGTGTGTCACAAAGCTGCGGTTAGGCTCTCTTATGTTCTTTGATGGCTACTGTGAGATTGTGATAATAGCAATTCTACTATGACTTAGACTCAAGCTATATATTCTTGTTTTGGTATCATAACATTGAATAATATATCAAAAATAAGAAATACTTTTGCATTGATCAATACAAGAGGGAGGGGAAAAAAATAGAAAGCCTTTATCAATTTGTTTGGGGCTGCTCTTGCATTTTCTTGTTTGCTTTTGTTTAAACTTCTATCGTTGAGCTCAGTCTTGTTGAGCATCCTCAAAGGTCCTTAAAATAGTGATGATGCTACTTGTTCCTAGAAGATTGTAGAGACAGTTATTTTATCTCTTGCTTCTCATGATAAATATAAGAACATAAACTTTTTGCTAGCTAGTGATTCATTTTCACATTTGTTTATCACGTAACAATACTAGAGGCAAAGGATATTGTTGGGAAATGTCATGTCACATATAATATAAAACGTTAAGTTGGCATGTTTAGTGTTGATTATGCGTGCTGAATGTGCATACAAATTATGTGTCTATTTTGAAAACAACTTAATTATTTTGGAAACAACTTAATAATCTTTGATATGTTATTCTCTATATATTTACCTATTTGTTTGAAAATAGTTTAATATTCTTTGATATATTATTTTAGCAAAGATAGAAAATCTTTAATATTTTCAATTCAATAAAGAATGTATTTTTTTATAAAGTTTATAAATGAAGACAGTTTATCTTTTAAGAAAGCTTCAATCAAGAAAGTTCTTCTAAATCTAAATATTTGATTGACATAGGACATTATTCTTTTTTAAATTTCATAAAAAGGAAATCATTCTTATTAGAATATATGGAAAGATTCTTTCCACATTCCTCCAAAAGACTTTCTTCTTTGAATTTGATTGACATGTTTATTTTTAGTGCAATTGATTCTTTCTATCTTGTTCATGTAGCTTGTCAACCCAGAAGAGAAGGAAGGTTTCTAAAGAATCCTAACCTACTTGGAAATGTTGAAGATTTGCCCAATTTGTTCTGCACTCTATTGTGAGCATAGTCATCTCTAACAATCAACCTAAAAAAATCTTATTTATATAGCAAGTCTTTAGCACATGTGCTTATAAATACAAACAAGCTCTAGTATTTTGATCATCACTCAAAAGACATGATGATCTATCTATAATAATGTAACATCCCACATTGCTCCGTTTCCAAGGGGATTCTTGGGTTAAATGAGCAATTGCGAGCCTTACTAATGTCGAACGCTTTTGGGAGACTCAGGTTTGAGTCTTGTTAAGAACAAAACCCAACACCTAGTTAGTGGTGGCTAAGGTGGGGACAATATCAGTATGTAGTGGATCCAGGTTGTTACAAATGGTATCAAAGTTGCTCTGTGTCTACCAAAGGTGTGAATCTCGAGGACGAGATTGCTCCCAAAGGGAGTGGATTGTAATATCCCACATCAGTCCTACTCCAAGGAGATTCCTGGGTTAAATGAGCAATTGCGAGCCTTATTAGTGACGAGCGCTTTTGGAAGACTTAGGTTTGAGTCTTGTTGAGAACAAAACCTTGTACCCAGTCAATGGTGGCTAAGGTGGGGACAATATCGATACGTGGTGGGCTTGGGTTGTTACAAATAACCCTAGGTTTAAAAATAAAACAAAATGAAGGGACAAAAAAAAGAAAAAAAGGGACCATATACAAGGACTATGGTCCCCAAATTTGGGACCGCGGTCTTGTGTTTTGTAAGGGGATGTGTCGTGGGATTGAGGTCTTATGAAGGGAGACCACAGTCTTGCATCTAATTTCGTGGTTCGCATGATGATCATGGTCATGGGTCAGGAGGACCGTGGTCCTGTGATAAAAAAACTCGTAAATTCGTGAAAGATGTGCAATCGCGGTCCTGCGATTAGGACCATGTTAAGACCATGGTCCTGCGATCGAAAACCAAAAAGGGAAGTTAGGGCATCAACTTGTTCGTGTGCAAACCCTAAGTCTATATATTATAATGCACATAGAAACCCTAATCCCCATTATTCACTTGCTTGTCGTTTACCTTGCAGTGCTCATTATTGCTCACCATGCTCACAGAATCTAAAGCACACAGACGAAACCCTAGCCGCCCATGATCTATTTCTTCCCCATCAATACACAGTTCCTTCTACTTACTTCATTATCCTATCAAGAAACACCATGGAAGAGAAGCAAACGGGGGCATTGCGATAACGTGCAGAGAACCAAGAATGGTGCTAAGCATGTCGCTAGGTGAGAGATGATTATACCAATCCCTTTACGTATTGTCATATAGAGAAACAATTGAAACAATTTGTAACAAGATGTTCAATCTTTAGGGCATGACCAAATCGTAGGACATTCATAAATGCAAGAATAGATAGAAGAAGAACAATCAACTCAATGGTATAACGTCCTACTTTGTGTTTGGCGTGTTCAAAACCAATATAATTGTCTAACATATGTTTAGTGATAATTGTTTTCCTTGGTATAACAATGCACTGAAAGAGTATAAAAGCATTCTAGAAGGACTATCGGAAGAAGATCGATTAATGGAAAGGAATAAAACACTTTTAACTACTGAAATAATCATCCTTGAATCGTAAATGTTATACGTAGAAGTCTCATGTACGAAGGAAACAACAAATGCGCCAGAATGCGATTTCTCGGAATACCTTATAACTACCATAGTGTTGCACATAACACACTACAAGAATGACCTTGCTTTACCGCGGTAATGTTGGGAGTAGTCGATAACACAATAAACAATTAGTTAATTAGTTTTTTTGCGCACGAAATTGTAAATACTACAGTAATTGACGGTTGTGACCTATTTGTGTATCATATATCTTGTGGATCACTTAATAATTATTTTAGGGGTTGAGAACAGTGTGAAATACTTATACTGACAAAGATTTGCATGTTGAACTACTAGCTTGAGAATTCATAACAACCGAGGTGAAAGTTAGAATGTGAAGAGTGTAAAAACAGTTGGAAATGACTACTTGAACTCTTTAGTATTATTTTGGCTAGAATACGAAACATGAATGTGTGCTTATTGTTATTCATTGTTTAGAAGCATGCTAGGAGTATATGCGTATCAAATAAATGCTTGTCTACCTTTTTGTGGATTTATAATATGTCATACCTTGTGTGAATGTATGTTATAGTTTAGAATCCAGGCTAGGCATGCAATGTGATGAATAATGTGTTTGATTTGACTACAAACATGATTAAATGTTTATTTATATCCTTTGTTATATATATTGAATATCGAAATTGTGAAAATACTTGTGGTCACTAATTTAAGACGATTAAGTGAATGAACCATGTACTAGTATGGTGATGAGGATATTGTGGTCAGGTCTAGCATCACCGTGGGTATTTTTAGCCCTAGGCGGGTCTTTGTTTGAAATGAGACTATGAGTCTAAGTAAGACTTTACTCTCTGGTTTTATGATCGAGTGAGGCATCAACTCCGAGATAGGGTTTTGGAGTGTGTAACAGCCCTTTGGGCATTACATTGAGTACTCCGAACCTAAGTTGGAATATCGAGGACGAAACCCTTTCCATTGTAACATTAACTTAAATAATTGAATTGTTGAAACACTTAATGTATTACAAGTGCTTCCATGTTTGTATTTTACCTTTTATAATGCTCGAGATGTTTTGTGTAAGATCCATTGAGCTCTTGAGCTCACCCCATTAATCTATTTTCAGGTAACCTTTGAAGACATGTGTGCTAATAAGTGCCAGAGATAAATTTTGTAGTATTAATGCCCTCACTATTGGAGATGAATAGGAGTTAGTAGATCATTTTCTATTTTTAGTTGTGGGGCATGTGACCTGTATTTGATTCATGCTTGTTGTTTATTAAACTAGGCCATGGGGCCAAGTCTTTGTTGATTTAATTCATTTGAACTTAGGCACAGGGGCTGAGTATTTTATTTATCTCAAGTTTAATCATGTTATTGTTTTTAGACATATCATTCCTATTCTAAATCATGCATGATAGTATTATTTATGTTTTCGCACTCTAATATTTTATTGGGATGGTGTGAGAAAAGGAAAAAGAAACACAAGTAATGTCCTGGTCTCTGAATAGTGATGCAGGAGTGACCGCATGATTCCATCTTGAGATGAGAGACAAAACGCCTAGCTAGTGGCATATGTGACAGGATTCGGGGGTCGAGGTGTTACAAAGGTGGTATCAAAGCTAGTCAGTATCTCGCTGGAAAAAAGTTTAGTCAATAACTTGCTGGTAAAGTCCAAACTGAGGCTAAAGGTGGCACTAGTCTAGTGAAATGCTTACATGGAGCTTAGTTAGTTCATTAGTCAATGACTCAGTCAGTATGTCACTAGACTAGAGTCTACAAGATAGAATATGAACTGCCGCCCTAAAAAAGAGTTGGACAGTAGAGACATTGCATGCTTAGGTCTAAGGAAATACCTTAGGTATAGCTTGGGTGTTGTCAAGGTAGCACAGTGGATCATAAATAAAAACTTTCAGAGCATAAGCTAGAGATTGATGATGTGTGAAACGAAACATTGTCTAGTTAGGACAGGAGATCGGGAAGATCCTATATCCTTGATTTTTATGTGGTATGGGACGCATCGAAATTCGAGGATATGGAGGAATTTTGGACTCAAAAAATGAGGACCATGTTTGGTGAGTGATCGGTGGCTTTGGATGAACTTGTTTTCCTATGCTTGGCTGGTAAGGGATGGTCAAGTGTAGTGGGGCTTGGGAAGCCTTAGACATTGAGACACCTGCAAAATTGTTTAAGTGTAGTGAGACCTCCAAGTGAAAATTTATGTCAATGGGTAAGATTGGTATAGGACGCTTAAACTTGAAGGCATAGGTGGAAGCTTGGAATTTTGCTATGCTAGCATGTTGTTTGTGATGATATACGAGACTGTTGCTTGCATGTTTTGCATATGCAAATATTCTTTTGAAATACATGTATGTTCTAAATTTTGAAACCAAATCCTATACTCAAGAATGAACAATTCATTGTGGATTTAGAAGCATAAACCAATAGGCCACCGAACAAACGAGAACTTAGAGACATGAATCTAGAGTTATGCTAGTATGATGAAAATGAATGCTCTAATTATATACATGAGATTTCTTCAATCAACAACTAAATAGATCATTACTTGTAGATTAATGGCTGGATCTAAGAAACAAATAGCTAAGACTGCCATGTTCGATGATACTAAACCGTAGGGGTAGAGGGCATAGGTTAACCAGACTGAGGCTCAGATTGGGGTCGTGTTGACTCCAAAATTCTGGGATGAGATTACCAGATGGGTCACTAAGCAAATCATGAGAGTATTGTCATTGACATAGATGCAGCACAAGTGGCACCAAAGCCGTAGATACAAGACCCACCCCCGGGAGTAGATACTAGTACAACAGCCGGCGCCCATGCCAGATGTTCTAGTCTGTTAGAAAACGCAAGAAGAAATTGAGGACAAGGAATAAAAAGCAATGTTGATTGAGTTAGAGAAACTCCACCCATCCCAATTTGATGGTACATTTAATAGCATGGCTGCAGGTTATTGGTACCGAGAGTTAGATGGGCACTTGGATGTTCTAGGGGCTACAGGACCCCATAGAGTTACGCTGGCCATACATCAATTTAAGGAACCAGCCAGGAGTTGGTGGTAGATGCTGAAGGTAGATCCGACTACCAACGTTTGACACATGAACTAGGAAGAATTCAGAGAATTGTTTTAACGAAAATTTTTCTTGAAGCTACACAAGTGTAGATGGAGTCTGAGTTCATCAGGTTGACTCAAAGAAATATGACGTATCTGAATATGAGGTCAAGTTCACTGCACTGGACAATTTTGCACCTGAATTGATCGGGACTAAAAGATGAAGGCTAGCAAGTTTGTAGAAGGTCTGAAATTGAGATTCACAAGGTGGTGAACCCAATGGGTTTGAGGACTTGCAAAAAAATAGTGGAGAAAAGACTACTAACAAAACGAAGATCAATTTTGAGCAAAAGTTGAGAAACAAGGGCAAGAAAACGAGCAATGGCAAATAGTTTCAAGGAAACCAAAAGAAACAAAGTTGGAATTAGCCTCAGAGGTAGCAGATTCAAGGTAGAGTTGATAAGCAGTAGGTTTGGAAAGAAGGAGCTTGTTACAATTGTGGGTAGAAGGGACATCTTGGCAAAGACTATCAAAATTAGGGTTCACAGAGACAGATCCAAGGGCAAAATAATGGTCATGATAGAAACCAAGGTGGGCGTGGACAATAGTAGCCACAATAGAGGCAACCCTAGCAACAGTGGCAGCGGGCTAGACAAAATCAAGCTCGAGTGTTTGTTATTGAGGATGGACAGGCGTAACTAGCTCTGGCTATCAAAGGTATTCCTACTGTTTATTGTTGTTGTTAAGATTTTGTTTGGTTCAGGTGCCAGTAAGTCATTTGTGTCATAAGAACTAGTTAGGAGTTTACAACTAGTGACATCCACATCGCCAGAACCATTGTATGTATCCACTCCCATAGGAACTACAGTAACTGCTCGAAAAACTTGTACATGTGAGTTGAGATTTGGAGATAAAATGATAATTGTCAACCTTCGAGTGTTACCTTTCCACAGTTATGATGTGATATTGGGCATGGACTAATTAACCCAAACCAAGCTCAAATTGATTGCCCGAGACGGAGAGTCGCATTGACTCTACTATCTTGTGAACTAATGAAGGTCAAGGTGGATATGCAAAGATCACCCTGAAGCCCTATGACCGCTATGTTGAATTGCATAAGGCAGAGTGAGGACTTCACACAAGTTGTGGACGATGAAATTAGGGAGCTGAAAGATATTAGGTAGATACCTATAGTGCGGGAGTATCTAGATGTGTTTCCAAATGATTTACTTAGACTACCACCACACAAATAAGTAGAGTTCAAGATTGAACTGCACCTAGGCACGAATCCTATAGCCATTCCTCCTTATAGAATGGCGCGGGTGGAGTTGACTGAACTCAAGATGAAGTTGGATGAACTCTGTGAGAATGGATTCATTAGGCCAAGTGAATCACCATGGGAAACTCCTGTACTATTGCTGAAGAAGAAAGATGGCTCAATGAGGTTATACCTATGTCCTAAAAGTTTTCATTTATGATCCACTGTGCCACCCTTGCCAACACCCAGTTTTTACCGAAGGTTTATTTCATAGACCTAAGGTCTCAATTCTTGGTTGAAAGGTTCAACCCTCATTTAGTTCTGATACCATTTTTGACACTATCTATGCACTCTAGTACTTTTCTTTTGCCCTTATTTACCACCATCTATTTTTTCTTGTAGGAAAATAAGTGTGTTCTTAACTCCAACAACTTGTATGAGTTGGTGGGATAACATCCAGAATGGGCGGTGAGACCAAAGTTTGCTTAAATAACTGCTCTTTCTCAGACGGGATAATTCATTTCCCTTTCAATGTTTAGCTTTACTCGGAACAAGGCTTACCCATTATCAGCTCAACTTGTAATCTTTGTTTTCAAACAAAACCTTTGAAAACATATATTTCCTTTTTAAAAAACAACTTTCCAAAATAATTTTTAATTTTGCATTCTAAATTTAACTCAAAGTAAAGGTCCTACCTGATTAAGTCAACTTTTTCTAATTTTACTCAAGGCATCTAAAACCTAGGTTTTGATACTACATTTGGTATCAGACTAATCATCTTCTTCCTAATGAGCTATAATCTTAGCTTTGATACCACCTTTGTAACACCTCGCTTCCCTTGAATTTGATTCTTTCCCTTATTGCTTTGTTTTTGCTTGAGAGAGACGACGTGGACTACACCACTCGGTTAGGAGGTGGGTCGGTGTCACATTATTTTTGTTTTCAATGCTTTCCATCTTTATTCCAATTGGGATTTCTAAATACCATATATAGAAACTCATCAACATTTCTAAATAAAGCCACAAGAGATTAATGTCATTAATTGGAAGTAATAGGGACAAAGCCTTGCTAATGACATAATTCAAAAAAAAAAATCATTGAATAAAAAAAATTCATAACATTAATTATTCCAAAATTTAAGGTACATAACCTTTGAGTCTATTATAGTGGAATATCAAAATTTGGGCAACATGCCCTTATAATTAAATAGAATTATTCTTAGTAAAGATTTAAAGTACAAAGACTAAGCACAAAGTCTAGTGGATCATTCTAAAACAACTAAATCATTATTTTAAATCAATAACACATCCAAGTCAAACACTTACAATCATTAGGTGTTTCAAACAATTTCTTGTTCATAGTTATAAATCAAACTGAAAGGGGTTTCAACCCTTGACGGTCTTATCAAAATACCTCCCTTGAGTGAAAAGACATTCCTTTATGCCAAGTTTCATTAGACTTAGGGTCTAATCCATATTTCAAGTATTTTGAGACATTGCTTATATGAACTAATCATATATAAAGAACACCCACAGTAATCCCTGTGGATCACTGTGATAATACGTAATTCTTATCATTAATCATCTTTTTTAATCAAACATACATGAATCATTAGCTAAATTAAATAAATTTAGAATGATGATCACATCAACATCAAAGACATGCATTATTCTTCAAAATAAACCTAAGCATGGTATGGTTTGAACATGTCATATTTACTGCACTGAAATTAACGTATGTATGATAAACTAAATCTAACACATGCATGAACATCTAATTAATTTAAAACAACAAAGTATAAGTTTAGAAATCTCTTCCACCTCAAATAGTTTTTCTCCTCTTGAAGCATCTATTGAATCTCCTTCAGATCTCTTAAACTATAAGCACAAAAATTTGTGTAGCACTTCGTTACTACTTCTTCAACTGTTGTTTAGAAAATTTGAAGAAAAAGAGGGATGTTAAGAGGGGGGCAGAGAGAGTAAGAAGAAACTTATTCAGTTCTTGCTGAGGTGAAGAGAATGTTGTTCATGCTTGAGTTTATATAGAGTTTTCATGGGCATCAATTGGCAAGTTTGGGGTGTCTTCATTGTAAAAACCTTTTTAAAACTCTTTCCCTTTCTATTCTATCCTATGCATAAGAATTAGTAAATAAAGGTTTTAGAAGATGCTAATACATTTTTTTTGGGTTGATTTCATTTTAAAAACCTTTCTAATTCTCTCCAAGCACATATATTAGTAAATAATTATTTTAGAAATTGTTAATATATTCTTTTGAGTTGATTTCATTTTAAAAACCTTTCTAATTCTCTATTTTACTTGTGTGAAGAGAATGAGGGTTTTGAAAAGTGTAAATTTTTAGCAACTTCCTTGATTATTTTTGTTTCTTGTTTTTCTTTATTCCCATTTTTTGCTATATCATTAAAATTACCAGGGATTAATATTTCATTTATTTTATATCTTACATATTTCATAATTTTAATATTTTTTGCTATTTCTCATTGTAGCTTCATTTTCCTATATATATATATATACCAAAGTTCAATTAATTTCATTTCTATCATCCAAGATTTCTATAAAATCCTCAAAGTTAAGTTTCTCAACTTGTTTTATTTTATTTCATTTTCATGAAAATTTTTGAAGTATTATTTGCTAATTGAATTGCAAGATATTTCTACTATAATTTCATAGTTTTTTCAAGAATTATTTTATTCAAATAATTTCTTCTAATTTTTATTTAATTTGAATACTTCAAATTTTCTCAAAAATTCTGAGTGTTACACCAAGGCCATTGTGTTGGAGATTCCAGCTTCACATCTCAATTATAACAGAGCCTACAAAAAGAATTAGGCAGTAGACTCACTATGAGTACTGCGTTCCATCCTCAAACAAACGAAATGTAAGAGAGAGTGATACAAATATTAGAAGATATGTCGATAACGTGCATCCTTTACTGTAATTGGCGCAAATACTTACATTTAGCGAAATTCGCTTACAATAACAGTTACCAGGCGAGTATCAAAATGGCTCCATACGAAGCTCTGTATGGCATACCTTGTAGATCTCCATAATGCTAAGCAAACTTTGAGGATCATGTACTTACAAGGCCAGACCTAGTACAAGAGATGAACGAATAGGTAAAATAGATACAAAAGAAGTTAACCATGGCTCAGAATAGGCAAAAGAGCTATGCGGATAAGAAGAGAAAACCTCTAGAGTTCCAAGAGGGTGATAGAGTGTTCTTGAGGATCAGCCCTTAGAAGGGGATTAAATGTTTTGGGTTCAAAGGAAAACTATCACCAAGATTCATCGGGCCACTAAAAATACTTAGACGGGTTGGTGAGTGTGCATACGAGCTAGACCTATTGAATAGAATGTCCTCGATTCACAACATATTCCATGTATCGATGCTATGAAAGTATGAGCCAAACCCCTCTTACATCATACATTGGGAGGAAGTCAACATCCGCAACGATGCTACTTATGAAGAACCAACCATCAAAATACTAGATCATAAAGTGCAGAGCCTCAGAACCAAGGATATCCCTCTAGTCAAGGTTCTGTGGAGACACCTTAATATGGAAGAGGCTACCTGGGAGTTAGAGAGCGAAATGTGAAAGAAGTACCCAGATCTCTTCACCAGGAGTAGTTGATTGGAGAACATCGTACAGGTATGTAGTCACTCTTTAAATTTTGAGGACGAAATTATTTTAAGGGGGGGGGGGTAGATTGTAAGAATCCAAAGTTTAGAAACAGAATGAAATGAAGGGAAAAACAAAAAAAGAAAAAAATGGACCACGCACAAAGACCATGGTCCCCAAACTTGGGGCCGCAGTCTTGCGTTTTGGGAGGGGATGTGTCGTGGGACCGTTGTCCTATGAATGGAGGCTGCATTCTTGTGTCTAATTTTGTGGTTTGCATGAGGATCATGATCTTGGTTACGGGGACCGCTATTATCTGATAAAAAACTCATAAATTCATGAAAGACGTGCAACTGCAATTTGGGATTGCAGTCCTGCGATTAGGACCATGTTAAGATTGTGATCCTGTGATCAAAAACCAGAAATGTAAGTTAGGGCATTGACTTGTCTATGTGCAAACCCTAAGGCTATATATTATAATGCACGCAGAAACCCTAATTCCCATTGTTCACTTGCTCACTGTTTACCCTATAGTGCTTGTTGTTGCTCACCTGCTCACAGAACCCAAACCACATAGATGAAACCCTAGTCGCCCATGATCTCCTTCTTCCCCATCAATACATAGTTCCTTCTAGTTACTTCATTTTCCTGTCAAGAAACACCGTGGGAGAGAAGCAAACAAGGCCATTGCAATATCATATACATAACTAAGAATGGTCCTAGGCATATCGCTATTCAAATACGGGTGTCGCCTGATCAACAAAAAACTCAAAATCCCTTGTTCGTTTTACTGATAGAAATCGACAAATACTTGCTCATCGGAAGCAAAAGACTCGGACTATCAATACTTTCTAGATTTCCCTTTAGTATTAGTGTCTACTGACTGGGTCTTGAGTTAGATTAGAATAGTAAAATGGAGAATAAAATTAATATTATTATATATTGTTATGCCTTTTGGAGGGGCAATAATAGGAAAAATGAATCTTACTATTCCTTCATGTTCTATTAATAACATTCCCTTGAGAATTCCAAGAGAATAACTGTGTATCTTGCTTGTGCTTAATGTTTTACGATTCTACCAAATATAAGGACTTTTTATGGGTGGATTGGCAGGGTTGGTTCATCGATAGCCTTCAAGCAAAATTACTTTTTGACTCTGTACTATTAATTCCACTATTATTAGTGATCAATAATGGAATGATTTATTTATATTCATAGAGATAGGGACATAATTCATATGGATATAGTAAGTCTTGCTTGGGCTGCTTTAATGGTAGTCTTTACATTTTTGTCTTCACTCGTAGTATGGGGAAGAAGTAGAATTTTAAGACACTACAAGGACACTACTATTTTAATTAACAAAACTGTATCAATTATTTGTGATATCATTCTGCAAATCATTTTTAAAATATAAATATATACAGTTCAAAATTCCACCTAACCTAAATTAAATAACTTTAATTAAATAATAATAATAATATATTTTGATGAATTAGCTGTTACTAAAATTTTATATGGACATTATAATGAGGAGCAACTAAATGCTCTTTTTTATTTGATTTGTTTCCCTCTCTACTATTTAGGGAGGAAGTTGTTTAATTATTATATTATGTGGCTATGTATTCTCTAGTGAGAGTAACTAGAGTCGTCAAAGTAGTACTACGCATAATAAGATCTTTAT
Organism: Tinospora cordifolia; assembly: GCA_030144865.1. NCBI lineage: Eukaryota > Viridiplantae > Streptophyta > Magnoliopsida > Ranunculales > Menispermaceae > Tinospora > Tinospora cordifolia. The sequence continues at coordinate 27,686 of JAJIYU010002509.1, forward strand.
AAAGTCTTTTGTTAGGGGATTTACATATTATATTGCACACTTTAGACCCCTAGAAATGTATTTATACATTATTCATTCACTTCTTATCATAGTTCAAGTGTTAAAAAGGGGTAGGGTGGAATCCACTATATTTTCCAAATCCGAAGAATTTATCCTTTTGGTCATTTATCAAGGATCCATCAACTACTCCCTTGGAATGCTGAAAAAAGGATCTTCTTTTATTTCTTTTATCTATATTGTATTTATATATTCTATTATTTATAATTGTATTGATATATTCTATTTTTTATTGAGATTTTTCTTATATATATATTCTAAAGATTCTTCTTTTATATATTGTATTACCCATACTATAATCTTCTTCTATTGATTTGATTATTTTGACAAATCCTGGCCGGGGATCCATATTGGATATAATAATAAGAATCCTAGTAAACCACAAAATATAAGAATAAGGGTTTACGTTTGATTATATTGGACTAATCATAATCACTACAAATAAAATGGATGTAATAAAGAACTAGAAATGAGGTGCTATTTATATGTGCATTATATATAATGTACATATATGAGGATAAATCTTGTAGATTAATCCTTATTAACATATTCAGTTAAGCTTATATCTTTATATAATATAGTCCAGCTTTATACAATAATTGATAGTATGGTGGAAATGTTCATATATTTTTTTCTACCATACTGTCAGATCATATAGAATGATGATTCTAGCTCGTTCATTTCATTTAAAACGTGGAATTTGAATCAAGCTTGACTTCTTATCAATAATTGAAGAAATGAAAGGAATTCCAATTAATCATTTTGACTAACTATTTTTACGTAAATCATGAGTAAAAAGCCATAGGAACTAGAATGAATAACGCAGTAACAATAAATGCAAAAATATTTACTTCCATAATCTTATCGATTTTTTGCTTCACAATTGACCCTAGGTCATCCTTCAGATTGAGTATTTTGCTGCATACCTAGATTGATTAAGTCAACCTTGCTGACTTAGGGTATTCAGACAAGGCCGGGGCGTACAAAACCAACAGAACTGTTTGTTCTCGTGGTTGTCGAGTGAGGCATCACGTTTGGATTCATCCCAAAAAAAAGTGGTCCAAAAATGGATTTGACCATAGTTTCAGGGTGTGTCCAACCAAAGATTTTATCCACCCAATAGTGAAATCCTGCAAACAAAGCAAGAACGACTTCCATAGAGAGTACATAATGGAAATGTACAACCGCATAATAAGTATCATGTAGAGCAGCTCGTGTAACACCCCAACCCCCATATCTTTTAAGCAGTGTACATGGCCACCGTTTCTTGATAGTGGACTTAACAAAACGGCGGGTCGGGCTGGTGCTACATTACAAGTGACACACACTTGTTCTTTTCTTTTCAATATCTAGTGCCTTTGTATAAAAATTCAAGAATACAATACATTACAAGTGACACACACTTGTTTTTTTTCTTTTCAATATCTAGTGCCTTTGTATAAAAATTCAAGAATACAAAATTTTCACTTTATTATCAAGGCAAATTAAAAGAGATAAATAAATTCTAACTATTTTATTCATAATAGAAATTGAAAGTACTAAACTCTTCAAAAAGAACCAATAGTTACAGCGGAAGTCTTCAAAATACTTTTCAGTAGAAAAACATAAAACTTTGGGCAACACGCCCTTAAAATTCAAAAAAATATAATACTGTAGAAACTTTTTAAAAACTATCGATATTCAACTGCTCCATAGATTTCATGTTCCTGAAAAATAAGAAAGGAAGAAATGAGCACATAACCCAGTGGATCCTTTTCGAACAACCATATTTCATATTCAAACTCATAACACAATCATAATTCAAACACTTGCAATCATTAGGTGTTTCAAACAACAATTTTTTCAAGTCAAATCTCAGACCAAAAGGGCTTTTAATCCGTTAATGCTCTTAACTAAGTAAATAGGGCCCACTCGACATCAACCCGTTAGTGGCACGTGTTGACATCAACCCGTTACACATGGTGACCCACTAGTGGTACACGACCCTCAAATACTTAGGTCTGAAAACCATATGACCTAACTCGTATGAAAAGAATATCCATAGTATCGCCTTGACCACTATGATGGTACGTGGTTATTATCACCATCGTCTTTGATTAATTCTCATATCATGATCTCATAAAATAAACTTTAGAATAGGAAATCAAACTAAAATTCAGAATATACATAGTCAATTCATGAAACACTCATAAAACATGCATCATACTTTAATTTAAAAGCCTAAGCATGATACTAACATGCAATGAATGATATGATTGCTCAAACATGAATCAAAACTGAAATACTGAAATAAACTTTTAAAATTCTAGAACTGAAATTGAAAATCTTTGAATTCAGTGAAAAACACACAAACAATGAGCATGCCATGAATTTAAATAAGAACAGAAGGGTGTTCTAGAAATCACTT